>JAYKTE010089055.1:0-14036 GCA_036873565.1 Xipholeptos notoides
GACATCTTTTTTTCTTTTTTCACTTGCACCAATTGGGTGTAATAAGCAGTTCCAGGAAATGTGGATGGTGCTACACAATCCTTCACTACTATAAACAAATCTCTGTGTGGTAATCTGATGGCCATACATTGTTTGATGACCTTCGTACGTTGAAATTGACTAGAAAGTCTATAATATATACTATCTGAAGATGAGTGAAAAAATGTGGTTGCTATACTATAGCTGTATACCAAAAAATGATTAAAAGTAAATCTAATGATTTAATGTTTATTTTGTTAAGCATTTCTTTCTTCAATACTCTTTCTACACATTTCCACCTACTAAAATTCTGATTATTCAGATACAAACTTAGAATTTCTCAATAAACCTTTAGTTCTATGTGACAAAATTGAATACCTATTTTAGAAAAAAGAAGAAAACAACATGAACACAACAGAAACAAAAATTCCAAGTCTATTTACATCAGCAATATCCCTGCTATATATTACTCAAAACAAACAACGATTTGTGGAAGAAGACAATATTCATAAAAGAGGAAGTGGAGAAAATCATTATGGATAGAAATTTATAGATTGAAATGGGAAAAAAATAAATAAAAAAACTCAGCAATGGAAATGACTAAATTAACAAAAAGGTTTACTGAAAAAGAATTAGCACACAAATAAATTAATGTGAGGAACTATATTACAAAAAAGAAAAAATATATCTGTTTAACCAAACTGGTAATAGGCAAAAAATGTTTTAGTAACTCTTTAAATGAATTTGAACTCTTTCATTTGAAGAAAAAAATTGTTTTTTAAATCAAAAAGAAAAAAAAGGTAAAAAAGAATGTGGTACAAGCATTTAAAGGTAAAAATTTATTTTGGGTGTGATATTCTTGTTAAATCAATATTCAATTTTCAAAAATTGGGTTCAATGTGAATTTCTTAGTCTTTCAATGTTTTTTAGCAATAATTTTTTTTGGGGGGGAGGATAGGGATAAGAATTTGTTTGGTTGTTTTTATTTTATAGCATATCAACCTTTTTAGGTCATTTAATGCTGGGAACAAACATTTTAGATAAACATTCTTTTTTCCACATAGAGTCTTTTTAACACAATATGCACAATTTCATCCATAGCTTGAGGGAATGCAGGGTTTCATACCTTTCCCAACGGTATTAGCGCATATGTAAACATAAACGGAACATCTGATATTCAAACTCAAGGGATAAGAATCAAAAGCTTATCAAGAAATCATATGGGTATTGTTAGTTAATTCAATACCAAAGCTAAAAATGTTTGAGATTAGGCTTGAAAATTTGTATATTTACAAGTCGGACAACAGACCTTATCTTTAATGTTATTAACTTTACAACATTTTGGATGATTTATGCTTTGGTATACTTCTGGTCATTGAGCTTTTCGGTCCATAGTCAGGACAAAATCTGCAATTTGATATACTATTTAAGAACACCAGCAAATTTAAAACACTTATAATAATTGAAAAAAAAAAATAATCAAAATTTTGTATTTTAATTTTTATTTATGTTAATTGTTGTCCTGAATTAATTGTTTAAATTCATTTTTTAGTTCAGAGAGTTTATAATAGTAAAAAGAATTAACATGACAGGTCTTTTAGATTTTAAAAATGTAAAGGTATTTCCATTTTGTCCAAATCCTATAAATGTCATATATAGTCCATTATTTTTTATTAGCACTAGATCATTTAAGCTCTTAATGATGATCATCTGGAGGTTTCAGGTTCAATTTTCATTGTTGCAGAAGTAACTAAAAATAGTTATTGACTTCAACTAATGTTTAGAGATCAAATCAATTTGCCAGAATGAATTCAATAAAGAGTGTTGTATACAATTTAATGAAATCTGAATTTGAATTGAAGGTTTCCAAGATCAATATGAAATGTGTAAAAAAGATCAGAGTGCATATCAGATAAAAGGTCACCTAGATAACAATGAATAATCAAAAGGATTCTAAATCTGGTTTCATTGATAGTTTTTATAATAAAACATTGGTGCTGTTCAAATAAAAAGTGGGTGCAATGGAAATTTATGTGAGCATTCTGAGAGGGATTTTATTCTCAGGAAAAAGGCCAAGGCTCTATGAAAGGGGTAAAATTTTCATCCTTAAGTTTATAATACATAGAGAAAAAAAGACTTTTTACTCATCCAATGATCATGGCATTAAAAGGTTTGATATTCATTAACTCATCAAAATTAAATCTCAATACCAAAATGTTTTTTGCCATAGATTAAGCATGTTTCATGCCAGATAACAAGTATCAATGACCTAAAATTAGTTTTGTATCAGTTTGAGTTTTACACTATTAAAAAAATAATAAATAAATTTCATCATAAAAATTGCTATATGATAAAAAAGCTTTCCTTGTAGTGAAGTAGCACTTTAGTTTGGCTAATTAAAGAAAATAAAATCATTGAAAAACTAAAACTAAAAATAGCAAATCAAGAAATCAAAAATGCCAATATTTTTTATTCATACATGTATATATTTCACAGTAAAAGATTTACAAATTAAAAATCAAAATAAATATCAAAAGTGTTAATAAAAAGAATTAATGTTAAAATAAAACAGGAAATAAGACGTTTCAGCATGGCCAATTCGATGGAAGGGCCAATCCAGTGACTCCACCAGTCTGCATTTTTATAAATATCTTATAATTCTTTTTTTAAATTAAGAGAAACAATAAGAAAATATAACCTTTCTTGTTAACTATTGAACTGTTTTTATGTTCTATTGTAAACATAATCTGAAATTTGAACATTTGGATCCTTAACTAATGCTTATTTCAGTAAACTGTTTTTAAGAAAAATCATGTTCTTGCAAAACTTTTTTTTTTGTTAATTGTTTTCTAATTGATTTTTTAAAGATTCAATTTAAAAAAATATTTTTAAGTTAAAAATCTAAATTTTTTATTTTCAATTTTTAAATTGTTTTCTATGGATTAATACCAATAATGAACTTTCCAATTATCAAAAAAGATGTTTGGAAAAATATATTATTTTAATATTTTTGAGGGTATTTGTTTTGTCACAAATATTTTCTAAAAAATATTTTTCAAATAAAATTCAAGTGTGATATCATTTTTATTTTAAAACTGATGAATAGCCATAATTAAATTATTTATTTCATTTTCTAATTACGATATTTTCTCTTTTAGTAATTTTTATTTCAATGGTATTTGTAGTTTTTTTTAATTTTTTTTTTAAACTCTTAAAATTTACTGAAAAATAAATTTTGTACTTTTTGTTAAAGGAATGAAAATAAATTATAAATTATCAATTTATAAATATTTTTTCATGGTTAAAAAATAATAGAAAAATGTTTCATGTTTTAGAAAAGTTAAAGATTGTTACGTTTTTTATGGAATTTTTTTAAATATTTTATTCCAGAAAAGAAACTCTAGTTTTAAAATAAGATATTAATTCAAATATATTTAGAAAATATAATATTTGAGAAGATTTTTTCACTTTATACAATTTAGCTATAGTTTAAAACTTGCAATAATAAAACAAAAGAATCTTCTGAATGAATTAATTGCCATATTTAAATTTCATTTTTTAATTCAGATACTTCTTTCTTTTAATAATTTTTATTTCCATTTTACTCAAAGAAAAGATGTCTTAGTTTATTGAATTAATTTAATAAATATAAACAAAACTTTGGCTATAACAACAAAGCACTAATTTGACACCGAATTGCTGCCTCCCCATCGAATCAGCTACATTAGATTGGCCAAGACAGGGTGGTTTTGCCAAAATACCCCATTCCCAATAGAACAAGGTTAAATGCTTTATAAAAATTAAAAAAAACAATACTAAATTTATTTTTAGATAATTGAAATCAAAACCAATACAAATAAGATAAGAAACAAGCAAAATCAATGGGAAAAAATAAAAGTTTAATTATGTGCAAATCAAAAATAATATCAAATAAATGTTTATGATGCAACAAAATTCAAGAATTTTTATAAAATGTTAGAAAGTTTTCTTTAATTTTTATAATTTAAAAGCAATTAAAAATAATTAGTCATCAAAAAACCACAAGCAAATCCTAGATAAATACAAATTAACTTCTCTCAAGGTACATTTGGCATGCAAAGCAGTAATTAAAGAAGTATTTATGGTCAAAAGAAAGCATTGAAAAAGTGTTCAATAAAACATCAGTATTGAAACATATACATAATAATTTATGAGGCTAAGGCCTTCACTCTGTTTAGCCAAAAGAATTCAGTGAAAACTGAAATTTTTAACAAGTAACGCTGTTCTAGTATTGATATTCTCATAAGTTATGTTGTAAATATTATAAGAAGCATTTTTGTAGTATCATTGGTACAATTAAAATGCATAAATATGTGTCGCAGAAATAGTGTACAATCATTGTTTCAGAGATTTTAATCAGAATGCCTATTTTTTCATTTCCACTAATAATATGGATCATGATTACTTAAAACAAAATTTAATAGACATATAGATATACAGAAAACTAAAATGAATTGTGTTTTTATGACCTAATTTAATGAACTACTTAATTGGTGTTGACTTTGAATGGTATTATAAATATAAGCCTATTTCACAAAATTTGTCTTGATCCCCATTTTTATCAACATTATACATCACAAACCCCACAGCTTTATATGAAATAATGAAAGGTTTATAAATATCTATCAGAAATTTGTAATGTTATGCATATCGTTAATAAAGATATGCCATAAAAATAAGAAATTTAATCCAAATTGAAGTGGGTATTTTAAAGTTGACAGCAGGCTAGTCTTGAAATCAAGCAATGATTTTTCTGACCTTTGTAGATGATTTTTTGTGTTTGACATTTTCCGAGTGAATACAGTGCATTAATGTGTTTTATGCTTAAGTTAACTTTGATGATAGTTAGTTTCTGGGGAACTAGTTTAAATGAATCATTTTTGAGTTGCTTGAATTTTAAATTAGAATTTTTTTGGATAAGATTTCGATTTCTGAGAGTCGATGTTCCTTCCCTCTTAAGTCAGCTTATGGTTGCCACAGTTAAGTTAGAGTATATGTATAAAAAAGAACCTGCTTATTCTCTTTCCAGCATGTTGCATAAAAGAATAAAGATATTTCAATATTTTCATTATACAAAAGAAAAATCTTGTTGCTGTATATCTTATCATTGTAAAAAAAAAACCTTGCCTTGCAGGTAACTAGATGAATCATTTACTACACCAGCCAAGGAACAGAAGAGACCATTTTGGGGCAATTGGTGATGATTAGAAGAAAAATGAGCATGCATTTATGTACCCCATGGATGGGGGTACATAACATATTCGTCTTGCAGGAAAGCTTCAAAGTGGTGCGACCAAGCAGGAGATTGGTACCCAAAGATCATAGCCCCTAATGTTCGTCCATTGCCATAAGGAAAGAAAAGCATTATCGTCCCATCAACATCCCAGAATCTAAGAAGTACGAGTAAATAGGTACTATGGTACAAATTGATTTACTGAAATTTTTTAGAAATGAAAACTTATGTCAATAGAATTAGCTAGCCATGTATCTGTGAAGTCTAGTAATACTTACAAATGAACTATCATTACTATTTTTATATTATTCTAAGTCAGGTTGAAAAATGTTTCAACTGTTTATATTTGAATATATAAGAATATATGAGACGTCGAAAGTAACAACCGGATAAATGCCACCATGGCCAAAAACGAGTTATGTATACCACTGTATTCCTAAAAGCCTCCTCTACCATGTGGAAGAGAAGACCTGGTCAAATTGAGACAACATGGGTGAAAATCGACTAATATACAATCTACTCATCACACACTTCATACCAGATTTGGGAGTATAATCTGAAAAGCGCCACAACACTCTAGCCAGTCATATGCCTTGAGCTACCCAGCAAGCACATAGAGACCAATGAGAGTGCATGGGACAAAGATTTTCAGCCAATCACAGTGTGTCCCATTGTATACTTTCTCGAAGACTTTTTCTTTGTTTTTTTATTTTTGGTGCTTGTTAGGTTGTTACTCTGAAAGCCTCATATACATTGGGACATTTTCAATAATGAAAGATATTCAAACTATTTAAGTTTAATCTTTATCCCTGACTGATATCATGAGAAAACATTTACAAATAATCCATCATTTTAATTTAATGATAAAACTTGTCACTACTTTGCTCAATAGTTGTTTGTTTGTTTGTTTATTTTGTTTTACAGCATATCAATGATTTTAGGTCATTGAATGCTGAGAAAATCATTTTTGATTAACTTTAACCCAATATGCACTATCTAATCAATTGCTGGAGGGTATGTTGGCATTCATACCTTTCCCAAGGGCACTAGCCCAAATGCAAATGGAGCCACTGGGATTTGAAATCGCTGTTCAATAGTTAGATTTTTTTATTTAGAAACAAAATAAATGTATTTCTTATTACACACAAAATAATCAACTTATGTTGAATTGTACTAAAATAAGTACAAAAAAAACTACTTTAAAGTTATTTTTCAGAAGTTCAAGTATTAGGAATTTAATAATATTTTTGTACCATTAATACACTAAATGATGGCTTTAAGTTTTTATAATTTCAAAACATATATCTATCAGATATTCTACAGGATTTATCTTCAAGATATGTGAAATTTATTGTAAAATGTAATATCAAAATCCTTAAAAAATACTTTTACTTTTTTTTTAATAAAACATAAGTTTAGTTTACTTTGAAATATTCAATTATTTTCTTGTTTTAATTAATTCATTTGCAGCTTTACGGCATATCATACACTTTAAGGTCATTTAATGCCAGTATGGTATTTTGTTTGTTTGTTATTTTCTGGTAATTTCTATTATTTGTACCCAAATAAAAGATATGAAAAAGCTAAAACTAATTAATTAATTAAATTCAATTTGAGGAATTACAAAATTATAGTAAAACAAACATTTAGAAAAATACATGAATTTTGAAATACGTTTCAATTATATCCAATATATTTATAAATCAAAAAATATTCCAATTCTATCTTAAAATATCTGTCAAATATGTTCCAGGTTCTTCTGCTATCTTTCTACACTCTGATAAGATGACACTAGACACTAATCAAAAGTCATATTAACAATATCGCATTATAATGACATTAAATTAAACAATTAAAACTGATAGTATTTTTTTGGATTCTTTGCAATGAGGTATGATAAATTCTACAAGTATTATTTGAACTATTGCCATCATTATTATTTTCAGTCTCACTGCATTTCAATCAAATCAACCTTTGGTCTTCCTCGGTGACCTAAATTGACTAATACTGTTTTTAGATCTATCTTTTTTTGAAATTTAGTGGAAACTTACTACAAAAAGAAGGACAAGAAAGAGAAGAAGATAAATACATTAAAACACATGAGGAGTTTACTGAAAAAGAAATGCCGGACAACAAAATCAAATCATCCATTAAAAGAAGAAAAATGAAACCAACACTAAATTTCAAAAAAAGATAAATCTAAAATCAATACGAGTCAATTCAGGTCACCTGGGAAAGACCGAAGATTGATTCGGTCGAAACGCAGTGAGACAGAAAATAATAAACATTATGTCAATAGTCCAAATAATACTTGGAGAATTAAAACTAACAGCTTAATTCCAAAAGATGTTAACATTTAGAAAGAACAAATTCATCATGGAAACAAAGAAGTATGTTATCGTTTCAAAAATTTCCCATATGCAATAAGAAAAGGACAGGCACAAATGGAGGAGAGTGAGAGAGCAAAATTTCTCAAACTGTTTTTAACAGCATACATTAAAAACCCAAAACTCTTGGGAAAGAGAATTCAGAAGAAGAAGAGGAGGAGTCAAAATATATGATGAGGAGAAAAAGGAGCGTACTCACCATTTGGTCCTACCACCTCCACTTTGAATCGACGAATTTCGGTTACAACTTCTGGATCCATTGTTTTACAAATATAGACCCCTGAATCTTCAAACTTAGTGTCTAGGATAGAAAATACACTGAGTAGCATTTTCTGAGATGGGATGTGATACTGATTTATAAATATTTTCTCCTCAGAATTTGCAGTGAAAGGCTCATCTTGCTTGAACCACTCTATGGGTGAGGGTCTCAACATCCTGCCTTGAGCAGTAACATTACATTGGAGTTTGGTAGGCTCGCCAATCCTCACAGTGAGCACATCTAAAGGGGAAAATAGGGCACAGAAAGCTTTGTCTAAGGATCAGCTAATAACAACATTAAAGGAAAACATAAACATAAAAAAATAAAATAAAAGGGTTTTTAAAATAACAAATGCATAAAACAAAAAATGATTACAAAATGGAACATCTAAAAATGATAATATAAATAAAACTAATATTTATAAAATCAAGCAAAAAAAAAAAAAGTTATCGAGTAAAGTATCTTTATAAAATTCCAATATTTTCATAGAACAATCTTCAAAGTTAAAACCTACCCCCACTAAATCAGAGATTCTCAACCTGGGTCCATGAAATATTTCTGGGAGTCCACAGGCAAAATATAATTGAGGGTCCACAATGATATTCTTTATTTATTAAAACTTCTAAATTTATATTAGTGAATAGTAGAATATTGTTTTACGACCAATAATCGGTCCATCAAAAAAAAAGAAGAGAAAAGGGTCCATTAGTAAAAAAAGGTTGAGAACCTCGGCCCTAAGTGAAGCTATAACTAGTTATCTAACCCTTTGTTTGTAAATTTACATGATAACTATCACTAATACGCATACAAAGGAAAATAATTTGTGTCAGTATTTGTGTTTAGATAAAGGTAAAAAGCATTGAGCTAAGAAATTAAAAACAGTGAGTTATTACATCAAATTTCTAGTTTTATTTTCAGGATTATGAGCAGCATTAAAAGAGACACAATCTCCACTGATTTAATAGGATTTTAAAAATTTAAATCTCTTTTAAATAACTTCAAGATTCTTTGATAACTATTTTAGATATTAGATTGTGTCCATCTGGGCAATTTGCATTCACTCGGACTCATCCAGGCAAGTGAGAGCAAGACATGTGTTTATCCTTCAATGAAGGTAGTCTAACTTGACAAAAGTATACAAATTCATTATGAAAGTTATAGACAACTCTTTCACACTGACACAGTCTCAGATGCAGCAACAAAAGTGCCAATCCTGCTCAAACCACCAGGCCTTCTTTATATGGTCTTGGAATTTTTATTTTTACTATTTATGAAAAAATAATTAAGATTAATCAGCTTTTAAAATTAATATTCAGTAAAAAAGATGTAATAAGTCAGTTTCTCATTCTTTATATTTCAACCGTTTTAAGGTTTGGAAATTCACATGCTACTGAAAAAGCCATTTTGGTAGTTAAAAAATACTTTCCTTTTAGTTGAATAAATACAATTTGGAATTATGAAAATATGGAAAATTATAAAGGTACAAGCCTTTGTGATGTCTATGGTTTAACTATATATAGACAAATATTTATATACTTAAACTGAATGATTCAAATTTGTATTGATGAACAATTTTGAGCTGTAATACAGTAAAATACTTCCAAAATCTACACAATTTTCAGTTTTCAAACAATGGTCCTCATAGTCATATGCCTTCATTCATCTAGCAATGAAGCCAAGGACGATAAATTAAAAAGTGTAAATGATGTAATTTACCAAGCTTCATCTTCAAAATTAAGACAATCAGCTTATATCAAGAATTTTTTCATTAATAATCATTTAGATGAATTGAATTTTTTTCCATATAACTTCTAATATTTATTCAATATGAATTAATAACAAAATAAAGGGTTGCATGCAAACAAATTTCATATTACTATAAACACTAATATAAATTGATAAACAACATCAAAAACTAAATGTTTAAATAAAGAGAACACAAATAAACAACAACAAAGAACTGATGCAACACTTCTACCTGTGCAAGAACATGTAGGTGATGGTAAATATAGTCACTACTTGTGCTATATGTGTGTTTCTTCTTATTTTAATAATTCTATAAAGGGATGAGGTCTTCTGGAATTAAGGAAATTAATTTGGGAAAGAATAAAAAAAAATCTTATAAGACAGGAGGTTCTAAACACTGGAGAACAGATAAATTTGACACATAGATAAAATATGCAATTTGAAAGGAAAGCAAGGTACATACATATAAACATACATAGAAGTACACTTTTTTATGGTGCATTTTATTTGTAACAGTCAAAAAATTATTATACCCAGAAAAAAGTTTTACTAAAGAACTATAAGTAACTAATTTTTACATATGAGTCATAATAATGACAAAACAGATCTGTATGGAGTTTACAGTGGATTGTAAGCTCTAAACCTGCATTGTTGGTTGAGTTTTTTGACTGACGAATTTGATTTTGCAAACAAACTGTTAAATATTATTTCCTACCTTGACCCACTTGCAGTTCTCTCAGCAAGAGATCTTAATATAATAGTATTCAAAGCTTACAATGGACCTGTGGCCCCATAGTGAGATTTGAGATGATAAAATCTTACAATCTTATTTAATTAATGGAAAAGTTTGACGAAAATGAAATAAATATAATCTTAAATAGGAATAGTTTTTAAGATAGTTGCTCTATTTGAATTGTTAAAAACCAAATAGAATTTGGATCCTTTTACTTGTTTTATAGTCAAGCATGGTCTTTTGCGGTTTTATGCTTTTAGGCTCATAGTCATATACTTCTCATAAAACAACAAATAATCTTTGTGATCAATCATATTGGTCTCATTTCTTTAAAATTGATCTTTTAATACCTAACTGTTATTACTAAATTGCTATAAATCATATCATTGATTTGCAAAAACTAAAACCAATTCAAAAATGTCTTTTGATGGGATTCACTTTAAGTTTGCATTTGAGACCATAAATCCATTGGCTTTGAACTCTTATAACTATAGAGGTTATAAGCAGCATTTAGTCAGCCTTCTCAAAATGGAAAACTCTGTTATTCTACAAATATCAAATCCAGATTTATTGATGGATCTGCTCAAGTGATAGCAAGCTGTTTCTCACATTTATAGTTAAATTAAACCAAATTTGTAGACAAAATAAATTATTATCTATTTGATCTTTTTATTTTTAGTTCACAACAAAAGAAATCTGCAACAAATGAAGAGGGGAAAGTTAAAATTTCTATTAACTAAAAATATCATTGTAATTTCTTTTATAGAACTTTTATACAGAACATATATAAATATTTCATTAGAAGAAAGAGATTTCAACTAATGTTTTGAGTACTAACATTTGAGGTTCTCCGAATCATAATTCTGTATGTTCTGATTTTCTTTGAAGGTTTAGAATATAACAGAGACCCAAAGAAAACAAAATAAGTCCACTTAACAATCGCAAAAAAATAATCAAAATAAGGATTACTTAATATTTGAATTTCAATTCAGATTGCAAGACAGGTTTCCTAGATTTTAATCTAAAATCTTTCAATTCTCATTGTTTATAATAAAGTTATCCATACTTTTAACTGTTACAAATAAAAGAAAATAATGGAAACAAAAAAAATGTATTCTTTAAGCAGGATGCAAAAGTTAGTGAGGGAAAATTACTATATTTGATGGCATATGAGTTTCATAAAAACACATCTGATTCCATTGGAATGGATAAATTTCAAGAATAATTTCTACTGTTTAAGACCCAAAGATTGAATTCTTAAAGGATTTTTACATTCGTGTAAAGAAGGCTAAGTGCCTTTTAAGCCCTCCTTTTTTTCTGGGAGAGTAGGTTTATATGCCATCAGAAATAATAAAAAAGAAAAATTATATTACAATATTATAGAAATAAAATTCCTTGAATCTGCGATAGGATGAGACAGATTAGTGTAGTCAGAAAAGCAAGGTCAGGGGAAGAGCTCTGACTCCAACATAGTGGATTCAAACTAAGATATTTCACACTGCAATGAGACTCAAAATTCTTCTTATTGAACATGAGTCTATCAGGAATTTCAAATCTGTGAAGAAGAGAAGTATAAATCATTTACATTTGATTCTGTGGTCTAATATTCGTTGAATTTATATCTTGTCTTTATTCTAAATTGATACACAAGAGAAGAGAGAATAATCTCCCCTATAAAAAAATTGTGAGTTATGACATCCGTTTTGTAAGAAAGTTGGTTTTTGACCAGTAACAAGATGGAGCCAAATTCTAAAATTCCAATGTTACAAATCTATTTTAAAGAAGATCCATGGACATTTTTAATCAATCAACCACTACAACAACAATAACATCCATCAAGAATTAAGCTAATATCTTACTCAAGATCATGTCTTCACTATAGACCAGTAGTCGAAAAACAGGAGTAAATTACTCCAAATGGAGAAAATTAGAAATTTTTTTTGGGGGGGTTAATTTCTTTGTGTAGCATTCTTATGCCAGAAAGAACAACATTATTTTTCAAACATTTTTTTCCCCATAATAGTGGATTCAATCAAATGTTCTTTTATTATTATGTATGAATTTGAAATACATGGTGGTCAATAGTTTTGCTTGTGCACCATATAATGCTAAAAAGAGTGTTTTATTTCAGTTTATGAATGTAACTCTTATGGTTTTTTGTGTGTGCTATTTCTATGCCAAAAAGACAGAATTTTATTTTCTATGATAGATGAAATTAACAATTAAACATTTTTCCAATGTATGTTTTTTATTTATTTACTATCTATGAATTCTATAAGTAAGTTGGTTTGTCCAAATGAGTGTGGGGGTGGGGTTAAATTCATTTTACTACAAATTCTATTGGGGTGACACCCCAAAAATTTACCTGACCCCTGAAAATAATTTCAGATAATGACAATCATTTTGATAGTTTGATGGAAACTCAATTGTATGCCATTGGAGTAATAGTAATTCTCAGTACGAAAACAGTAGCAATTAAATGAAATTTAAATCTAAATCTTATTTTCCATTCTAAAGCAGAGATCTACCTAATACATATTATGAATCTAATATAAATTTGTGTTTTCTTTATTCCATCTCTGTAACTTATCCACAATACATTTTTGTATTCTATATACATGGAAAGCAAAACATTAAACCATGATGTATCACAATATAGTATATAGAAATAAAACGTGAGTTTTCCAAGTATAGAAAACTTTAATTCAAATTAAAATCAAACAATAATTTGTATGTCACCCATTAAAAAAAACAAAGTAACTGGTTTGACAATATAGCAGCTTCCAAATGATAAGTTGTATATGGCCCAAGTTAACTTAATTAGTAATATTAACTGACAAATTTCTGTTTCTCAGTTTAATTGAATACTATGTATCAAACTATAAGATGCTGGGAAAGAATATCTTAAGTCAATACAAAACCAACAATTGAACTTTCTAAGAATATTTGGCTTTCTTTCTAATTGTATAAAAAATCTATTGAATCTTTAGAAATACTTATTTATTAAATTTAAAGAAACAAAGTTTGCAATTAGAAAATTAATTGTAAAAAATGTCATATTTTTACAAGATTTGTCAAATCAAGATACTTCAAGTTTTTTTTAATTCACTAATGAAATCTATAAGATTAATTCAGGGTGCTTAATAACTAATTAATTTAGGGTACATAATGACTAATTTTCTTGTATCAGATTTCATTCAATGAAACGAATTAGTTCAATTGATTCAAGTAATCATAAAATTATATTTGTATATTCGTGAAAAAAATGAACATACTGAAAGTTTAGATACCAAAAATAAAAACGCTCCCTACAATAGAGATAAATTTTTATTTACTTTTAACTTGGTATTTCCCATTCTATGAGAATCTCAATTCAGAGAAAGTGATCTATTTGATGATGAACATCATTAAATAAAAACATTCTTCCAGTCTATTTATTGACTTTCTCTTATTAGTTGTTTTTGTTTTTTTCTATTATGATGCTAATTGAGACAGAATTTCTTAGGATTATACACAATGTTTATCACACAAAATCTTTTCAATTAAAAACAAGCCGCGCGTGCATGGTCCCCCCTACTTTTGTTTTTGTCGCTTAAGTATTGTTTTCCTCCTCCCTCGTAT
>JAYKTE010089166.1:0-14032 GCA_036873565.1 Xipholeptos notoides
ATAAATCCCCACATTCCCCCCAGCTATGGGTTAAATAGTGCATATTGTGTTATTCAAAAAACTATGTGTGGACAAAAATGATTGTTCTTTGCATTAAATGACCTAAAATGGTTGATATGTATTAAATAGTGCATATTCTGTTATTTGAAAAGCAGATGAAAACAGCTATGATAAATAGTTAGAAATTCTTCCATTCCATTCACTTTGATATTGGTCAGTTGATCTAAATGGAACACCTGATTGTTCTTTGCAATCAAGATGATTATTAAATGTGAACATATGGAGATACCCAGGTAATGATGGATACCCCTCTTCTATATAGATATAGTAATGACTTTTTTTTTTCTTCAGATATGTTAATAGATAAAATGGGAATTAAGAAGAATGCTAAAAAAGTTGATCTTACTGTAAAAACTCGAACAGCAGAAAATTTGTCTGAAGCCAAAATATTTTGTGAACATGACCAAAAGGTAAGCTATCATTTTGATAATTGTTTAAAGTATTTCCTTGGAGTTATTCTTTCTATGTGTTTGGGGATGGGAGAATGAATCACATGATGCGTTCAGAGTAACATCCCGACAAGTGCAAAAAATAAAAAAGGGGGAAAAAAAGATAAGAAGCAAGTAAACAACAGGACACACTGTTATTGTCTGAAAATCTTTGTTCCGTGCACTCTCATTGACCGCCAGACACTTTCCGGGTAGCTTATAGCATACGATTAGCTAAAATGTTGTGGCACTTGTTGGATTGTACTCCCAAGTCTGTACATTAGTCGTTTTTCACCCATGTCTCGGTGTCAATTTGACCATATCTTCTCTTCCATTCGAACTCTTATATTGCAATTCTGAAGTCTGACTACATGTTCAAGTGGACATCCCCAGCTTAATCTTGAAATCATCATGAATGAGTAAGCATGAGCTTAAAAAAAATTTTTTCAGGGGGTAGGTGGTGGGGAGTGCAATACGCCATGTTGTCACTGGAAAAATTCACTTTTAATGACCTGGAAAAGCAGTGGGCATTGTTTTTTTTTTGTTTTGTTTTTTAATTCTATATAAAATCTTATGAAGTTTTTCCGTAACTTTTACCTAGCAAAAATTGGTTGCATTAATTAATTCATTATTTCAACAATTTCATTAATTTATTATCCACAAATTTGATGCTGAAATTTTGGCTAACTTTGTCCCAAAATCCAGCCAATTACAATTTGCCTTTTTGTTTACTGTGACATTATTGACTTCTATCAGTAATTGTTTTATAAAACTTGTATTGTTGTTGTTATATTCTTCTCATAAATGTTTTCTATCTTTTCAATTTTTGTTAGGATTTGCACTTGTACTACTTCCTGAATCGCTACCCTGGCAGGACATTGGTGTTCTGTAACAGTAAAGATTGTGTACGTCGTTTGGTCTCCATTTTCACTTTGTTGCAATGTGAACCTTTACCTCTACATGCTGATATGCATCAAAAACAACGTCTTAAAAACTTGGAAAGATTTTCTGGTAATCATTTTTATTTCTCTCTTTCAGTGGAATCTTTATTTCTCTTTTTTCTATTTTCCTTTTGATTTCTCTTTTTTTTTCTATTTTCATTTTGATTTGAATTTCAAATAAGAATTTTAAGAAATTGATTTACATTCAAAATTAAAGAAATGGAAAACTTTGAAAATTACAGAATAAAAATAGTTGCCATTAGATTTAATTCATTAATATCAAACTAACAATATTTAAGAAATATTTATTACACAAAATATATCTTATCTTTTTTTAAGTTTACAGTTTTATAAATGCTCAAAGATTTAGTAGATATTTTTGAAATGTGTACTTTTAATTGTAGCTAACTCTAAAGGCTTGCTCTTGGCTACCGATGTGGCTGCTCGAGGCCTGGATATTCCACATGTTGAGCATGTCATCCATTTCCAAGTACCGCGAACAATGGAGGTAAGTTTTATTTTGTTTATCAAAAAATAGAATTTCTTTTTATAGTTTATCAAAGCTGAGAGTTTTGAGATTCTGTTTTTCTTTTGAATAAATGGGTAGCGAGGGTGGAGCAGTGGTAAAAGCTTGGACTCTGGAACCGTATTACACGAGTTCAAATCCCAGTCAAAACCATTACATCCACTTTCAGCAGTCTCAGGCTCATTAACTCTGTAGAGTAACTCATCTAGCTGTAAGGATAACACTGATTCCAAAAACCTAGATGGATGAGACCTGTTAATTCAATGAGAGTATCTCATTTAGGTGATGGGCAACACTGATTACAAAAAAAGCCCAGGGATATAATGAGCATGCAAAACTAGCCTTGTTCCTAACTTGGGTTGGTGCTCAACCAAGTAGATATATCCTTTTGAATAAAGGTATTATTTTGTATAATATAGTATATCAAAATATAAATATATATGTGTCTGTGTGTGTGTTTATATATGTAAATCAGTAAAGAAAGTTTATTTTTATTTTTACTCAAATTTTTAATTTTATCCCCAAGGCTCTCTTCCTTCATTTACCTTTTTTTCTTAATGTTCATTTTTCAGAACTATATTCACCGAAGTGGACGAACGGCTCGGGCATCTGAATCTGGTCTTACCATCTTGCTTGTTTCTGCTGAAGAACAGAAAGATTACCGAAAGATTTTATACAGTTTAGAAAGAAGTGAGTTTCCGGCTTTTTATTTTTCTTTTGCCATGAATGCATATATTTATTTTATCAAAGACTATATCAAAATTCTGGTTAGTATCCGAAAGTATTTTTAATAATCATTTGATTTTATAGTTACTGATAATATATTAACCACTTGCGTACAGCATTCTTTTTATTGCACGGTTCTGCCAGACGCATTAATAAACAACATCCGTCTTTTTGGCAAGACTAAAAATGTGAACATATCCGTCTTTTGGCAAAAGTTTACATGTGCATATGTATACATCATCTGATTGCAAGTGGTTAAGTAATAAACATCTTCTTTCCCCAGCTAGTTGTATATATAATTAGATTTGATGTTGGGCCAAAATTAAAAATCTGAGTGTGTGGGATTGGCTACACATTTTCACTTTTAATCTACAGAGCATGACATGGTACATACAAATAAAAAGAATTGAAAGAACAAAACAAATCAGTCATTATTATAAGAGAGATAACAAATACTTAAAAACATTTCTCTCATTATTGATAGCATTAGTGAATAATAATCATTCATATTACAGTTCCACACAGTATACAGTGATACCTCGAAAAATGAATTTGATTCGTTCCATGATCACTGTCGTATCTCGAAGCAATTATTCTCATTTAAATTAAAAGAAACCAAATTCATCAGTTCAAAGGGTAAGAAATTTGCCCAAAATATCCTAAAAATTATACTTAAAATTATCTTATATATAACTAGAATCATATACAGTACAGTAATAATAGAGTAAATACACCAATTACAATTATAAATGTTAATAAAAACAATGAATGAACAAACAAATGACCACTTGGCTAGTCAAATGAACAACACATTGCCATCTACTGATGGCGTCTTGTGATTTTTTATTTTCTTAAACGTTGATTGTCATATCTCAAATTATTCATCATATCTTAAGGCGTAAATCTAGCAAAAATTTCCGTCGTATCTCAAAAAAATTATATGTTGGCACATTCGTATCTCAAGGTATCACTGTATTTATAAAACCTGGGTAAACATAAATTTTTTTATTATTACTTTTATTGCTTCATTATTTATTTTTATTTTTAATTAAATTGTATTGATTTTTTTTCTGTCATTCTCAGCTCAAGATATTGATTCATTTCCAATCGATTTCAATTATTTGCCATGTCTAAAACAAAGAGTCCAGTTGGCCAAACAACTAGACACAGAAAACTACAGGTAAGAATATTGGAAAAAAAAAACTATGAATTGAATCTTCATTTTAATTGACTGATTTTAGTTTCAATCATATATATATATGAATGGAACTAAAACTATATCTATAAAAGTGAAAATTTGTGTGTAAATACAATCAGTCACTACCAAACTCCTCAGTCAATTTTTGGTCTACTGAGATAAAAGGTATTCAAACCTATCGCAAGCTTTTTAATCAGGTTTTCAGACAGAAATTTTGCTGGAAAGGGGTCAAACTTGAAAGATTTAACCTTTGTAGTCCCTACCAAACTACTCTGCCAATTTTGGGTCTAAACACTTGAAATTTGATATATGGGTTATTTTAAACTGGGGAACACTTTCTAATAGGTTTTAAGCTAGAATAATAGCTGGTAAGGGTCAAAAGTTTGAATTGGAAAAAAACAAATCAAAATGAACTCAAAAGTGAGCATTCAGACTGAAATTTGCATAACACAATGATTCAGATCACTAAAACTTGCATATGTATGGTACTGCTTTCCTATATAATAGACTTCCTTAATGACCTTAGTAGCAAGTCGCCGGGCAAAGTCAGGCAATACTTCCTGTAAATATATAATAGTAATCCACCTAAGGACAGCATAACTTATGTTTCAGCATTAAACAACCCATAAAGGGTTGATTTGCCATAAAACAAACCAATCAATCACTTAGGATGTTAATCACACGCATTCCTGAAATGTCAATCAAATTCAATTGTTCTCCAGCATCCTCTTGGGCGATATTGCTAGTATGTGTATATAAATATATATATAAAAGTAAAAAATGCGTGTGCAGAGGTGATTTTTTTTTTTTTTTTTTTTTTTTTTTTTTTCTTCCTACCAAACTCCTCCGCCACATCTTTGTCTACAGTCTTGGTATTTGACCTAAAGGGAATTCAGACCTGGGGCAAAATTTTTAATCAGTTTTTAATCAGAAAAATGTCAATTTAGATTTTTTTTTCAATTTTAATAATTTACCATATCCTGCTTGTCAACAGATGCCATCAACCAGTATTTCACAGTCTTTAGCCAAACGTTCAAATAAAAAGTTAACATTTGAACTTATTGTTTTGAATTTTAAAATATTTCTACAATTTTTTTTTAAGTATTACAACTTTTTTTTTACTAATAGAATTTCATTGAAAATAATGGTGAAATAATTTGTTTAAATTTATTTTTTTAAGAATCCAGGCAATACTTCTAGCATGTATATATAAACTTATCTGTGTTTGTAAAACTTTTATGTTTGTTTCTTTTTTCTTAATTCCTCTTTCAAACATTCACGTCAATAAAGAAAAGAATTAAAAGGTGGAGTCTGGTTAATTCTTGTTTTTTCGTGACTTTGCAATCAGAGATAAAAGTTTAATGGATCTGTGTATTTTTGTGTTCTGCTCACAAACTTGTAAAAAAAAATGAATTAAATGGGGTTTATGTTAGCTAAGAATTATGCTTAGTAGGTTGTAACAATTAAATCATGGGTGGAGTCAAAATGTTCAGTCTAGACTTTGCCAACTGATTTTTACAAAGAAAACCATTTTTTTTTTTTTTTTTTTTGGCCAGGGTGTGTCTATAACACTAAGTATTTATTTCTCATATATTTATAATATTAAATCTTTATCGTTAACACTATCCCTTTAAATTATACTAAAACCAACTGTTATTTTTAGTAATAAATGTTGAATCCTGAATAGAATATTAATCTGAATCTTTAACTTTATGGTATTATTTTTTCAAAAAAAATTTTGATTAATATTTTTGTAGTACCAAAAGTTTCATAAATATTGGGGTAGGTCTGTGGGTGAAAGGATAAATACTTGAGCTTTGGAAGCCATATATGCCAATTTCAATTTTTGTTTGTTCTTTTACTTTCAATGTTTTTAGGAAAGTGCAAGTTCAAACCATTGTAGGTTAAATGATATAACCACTATGATATTGTCAACAAAAATACTAATTTATTTAAATCTAGAAGTATTGCCCGGGTGCCAGGAATTGCCACTAAGGTAATTAAGTAGACTTATTATAAAGGAAAACCGTCAATGCTTTTTTTTATACCAAATTCATTCTGAATGCTTTTTTTATACCAAATTCATTCTGAATGCTTTTTTTATACCAAATTCATTCTGAATGCTTTTTTTTTTATACCAAATTCATTCTGAATGCTTTTTTTTTTATACTAAATTCATTTCTAATGCTTTTCTCTATACTAAATTCATTTCTAATGCTTTTCTCTATACTAAATTCATTTCTAATGCTTTTCTCTAAGATAGTTAAAGAAGCCTATTATATAGGAAAGCAGCACCGTACATATGCAACTTTTAGTGGTCTGAATCATTGTGCTATGCAAATTTCAGTCTGATTGCTTACTTTAGTTCTCATTTTGATTTGTACTTTTCATAATTCCAAATTTTGACCTCTTAGTTAATTTTTCCAATTCAACACCAATCAAAAAGTTTTCCTTGGGTTCAAATAACCTATACATAAAATTTCAAGTGTTTAGACCCAAAATTAGCAGTAGTTTGGTAGAGACTGCCAAGGTCAAATCTTTCAACTTTCACCCTTTACCAGCTAAATTTCCAACTGAAAACTGATTTGAATCGAAAAGAAAAAAATAGAATGTTAGAGAATGAATCGAACAAATGCAATGTTGACAATATACTAAAGGTTGAACAGGGTGTCCAGGTACAATGGAGTAAAGGCCAACAGACGAGTCGGATATCTGTCATAACAAAAGACAACCCAACAGTTTCTTGTCAACAGTGACGCAGAGAGAACAAGACTAAAGGGACTAAGACTTCTATTTAAAAACAAGAACTGTGAACTTTTGTGTGTGTCAACATTGGAAATCAGCTGTTTTCCCGAATTAATAAAAAACAATTAATTTTCTTCCTAAAGTTAGTGGTTCATTTGTTTTAATTAATTTCTGCCTGGAATTTGCACACAACAAATTTTTGGTCCACATATTATTACACAAAGACCTAAACACAGAGGTACTCTTAGTTTGGGAAACTTTTCCTAGTGTTGCTAGACAGAAAAATTATATCCATTATGCTACATCCAGGTCTGAAGCCACTGTAATTATGACATCAATTCCCTCCCACACAACCTAGATGTCGGAAAAATTTTAAAAAAATTTTTCACTTTTTCCTTTTTTATTCTTTAGCATTTACCTTAACCTTGCATAAAAGATTTTTCTAAAACCTAAAATATCATTTCATTTTCAAATTGTTACAACAATGAATAAAAGAATGTAATTGTGGTATTCTACTTTTGAAGAATGAAATAGCAATAATCGATTCATTAAGTTTCTCTCTCTGAGTGTAACAAAGTAATTAATGGACATTGCAGACTTAAGTAAGTATTCCTAAGCTTGATTTTTGTTTTCATTTCCCAGATTCCAGAAAAAGAAACGTCACAATGATTGGTATAGAAAAGCAGCAGAAGAAATGGACATTGAACTAGATGAAGATGAACTGTATCCTTTCTAATTGTGAAGAAAAAAAAACAACTTTTTTTTATTTCAAAAATAGATAGACTGCCTAACCATGTTATGCTAATATCTGCATGGTTATCTATAAACAAATAATTAGTCTCCTTTTAACTGTGAAAGTCTGATAAGGCCAGTATTTGAGTCCAGTTCTTGAGAGTGTGAAACGAGCCAAAAATCCTAAGTGGCAAGTATTTGAGTCTAAAAATCTGTACTTGAATCCAGGTATATCACAACATTAGAAAAGAAAGTATCAGTTCTAGAGTGGAAAAGAATACCAGTGCAAACCCAAAACAGATATTTCAGAAAAGCTGCTTCTAGGCGAGTTGATATTTCTAAATTTTCACAAACTTATGTAAAAGGTTTTATAAACCTGTTTTTAATAACAATCCCAGCATTTTGCACAAAAAGCTTGGACTCTGGAATCATATTATACAAGTTCATATTTCAGTCATAACCATCACATTCACTTTCAGCAGCCTCGGGCAGATAAGGCTTGTTAACTCTTGAGAGTAACTCATCTTAAGGATAACCCTGATTCAAAAAACCTGGGTAGATGAGACCTGTCAACTCACGGAGAGCAACTCATCTAGGTGAAGGACAACACTCATTACAAAAAGGCTGGGGATGTAATAAACACATAAAACTGGCCTTGTGCCTAACTTGGGTTTGTGCTCGACCAAGTAGATATATCCTTTCAGACAAGAAAACCATTCATCTTTCATGACTAGCTGTTGTCATTGCAAGTCCTCAGCATAACAACTCACCTCTGATTTCACTGTCAATAAAGTCTCTTACAATAGTACTTGTCAGTAAAGACTGTACTTCTTTGGAGCATAGATTCCCAATACCTGATCCACACACACACACACACACGCAGACTTGGCCCTACCTTCCTATGGAAAATGATAAATGATTTCAAGGTAGATTCAACCATGTCGTATGCTGTAATTCCATCCCATTCAAAGGCTTCACCCTTATCATTCACTACTCAATAGTTTTTTTTTCTTTTCTTTCGTTTTTGATATCTTATTAATGAACTGAAATATGTAACTTGGGTTATAAATTTCAGTTTTCTTAGCTTGTTTTCCGCTATGAGCAAAAGATGTTTCAATGTTGTTTATGTTTTGGCTTCCCTGCAGGTGTCCCGTGTCATTGTTTCTTGAGGAAATTTGACTGACTCTCCTTACATTCTTTCTATCCTTAGAAGTGGGTGGTGGTGCTTAGAAAATCAAATTTTCACTCAACTTCAAAATTGGGCAGTTGTAGGCTCTCACTCCCTATTTAAAGCTTTTTTTTTTATATAGTGTCTTTCTTTCCTTGGAGATTGCAACAGGTAGTTGTGAGTTACATAACACCAATAGCATCACAAGAAAGATAATCTGAAATGCTTTAGATTCTTTTTTTATACAAGGTTTGTTTTTTTTTTGTTTTATGGCATATCAACCTGTTTGGTCATTTAATGTGGGGTTTTTTTGTCCACACAGTTTTTTGGTTGTTTTTATTGAATAACACAATAAGCACTATTTAATCCATAGCTGCAGGGAATGTGGGGATTCATACGTTTCCCAAGAAATTAATGAATGCAAATGGAACAACTGGGATTCAAACTCACCTTTATACAAGGTGTTCCAAAGATACATTCAGTATTAAAAAGATAATAAATGAAATGCTTACTAACTTATAAACAACACTATTCAATGGTCTTCTGGGTTTTTTTTTAATCCTTTGAAATGAGGCATAATAATTTGTGTATCTTCTTTTACAGGCTATTATCCTCATCTTTATTGGGGTTTTTTCACCATGTTTCGGCCATCCAATCCTCTGGTGTGATACACCTGAAGAAGGCCAGAAGATTAGTTGTCGTGATATTTGAGTTTGAATCCCAGTTGTTCCATTTACATTCAAATTTGGACTAATATCCTTGGGAAAGGTATAAATCCCACCCATTCCCTCCAGCTATGCATTAAATAGTGCATATTGTATTATTCAAAAAAAAAATGTGTGAACAAAAAAAAGATTTATCAAAAAAAGGGCTGATATGCCATAAGACAAAAACAAACAAACAAAGAAACATAGTAAATGAACTTCTTTTGAATCTGCTGTTGTCCTTAACTCTTAATCTTCTCAGTTTGGATCTTGGAGACTCAAAAGAACAAGCTGATCATCACCAAAGAATTTCAGCTATGAGAGATCAGCTGAATAGAATGTTAGGTTCTAAGGCATCTTCAAAAAAATTCATTACAAAATACCCAACAAAAATGGGGAAATTACAGTTACCCCAGGATGAAAGTAAGTTATTTTCTTGAACATAAACCATTTGACACTATCTTATATCCAAGGGCAGACTCAGCCAATTTGACCATGCTAGGGGCCAACCTGCCTGGCTGCCAATAAGATTATCAAGGATGTCTTCTAATACGTGCCTTCTGACTCTGACCATTTCCTGAGAGCTTGGCACTACAAAGGGGCTTGACTGAATGCCAACAAAATAAAGTTATCCAGGGCTCTACATGGCGAGTAAATCACTCGCATTTGCAAATTTTAACGCTTATCTTTTTGGCGACTGTTTTTTTTTTTCACTGACAAATTTTCCATTAGTGAATTAAAAATGCCTTTTCAACCTTTATAATTTTTTAGTCAAATTATTTACAATAAGAAGTTTGATAGAACAATATACTTCCTTTTTGAACGGCAATAATCAGTCCCTATGCACTTTCACGGCAATAATCAGTCCCTATGCACTTTCACGGCAATAATCATGGTTACCATTTATTTCATATTCTGTGCTTTTATTTGACTTTTTTTCCTGATATTGATACACGGTAAAAACGACACAATATACATATATACAATCAATTTGATCACTAGGGAAGATTTAAAACAGTTGAAATTAAGTACATATTAAAATCCTGAAAACAAAATAAAAATAATGGAGAGGAAAAGAAGAAAAAAAAATAGACGATAACAATAATAAAGATGAGAACAATAGCCCAGAAATATGATACACAAAAAACATTTATGAAATAAACGCTGGTCAAGTTATTCACTATTAAAAGTTATTGCACCCGAAACTTTCCTTAAGTATTAGGTTGTTCCAAAAGTTCTTAAACACAAAAATTTAACAAAAACAACAAAATTTATTCCCCAAAATAAAGACCATCAGTGTTTACAAACTTTTGGGGCAACCTATTATATATATATTAGATTGTCCCAAAAGTTCGTAAACACTTAGAAATTTTACTCGTCAAGTAATAACAAAAATTATTCTTCAAAATAAGGACCATCATTTTTCAAGACTTTTCTGCCATCGATCTGCAAGCTTTCAGATCTGGTGAAAGTACTATTCAGGCGGATTTGAATAAAAGAATTCTTGACATGCTTCTTCAACAACCTAATATTTCATTGGCTTGGCATAATCAGGATCAGAACAGCATACTAGAGGCCTCTCGTGCAGAGATATTTTGAAATTCACTTCTTTATTTGTGATTTAGTGAATAGATCCACTTGGAGCAGTGGCTAGGCAGACTTCAGAATCATAATACACGTGTTCAAATCCCCGTTCTGTGTACGTTCACATTTGGACTAATACCCTTGGGAAAAGTATAAATCCCCACATTCCCTCCAGCTATGGATTAAATAGTTCATATTGTGTGATTCAAAAAATTGTGTTGGTATTGACATTTATAAAAGAATGATTGTTCTCGGCATTAAATGACTTAAAATGGTGGGAATCCCCACATTCCCTCTAGCTATGGATTAAATGCATATTGTGCTATTCAAAAAAAAAACTGCGCAAAAAGGACGTTTATCAGAAACTGACCTAGAAATGTTGATATGTCCTAAAACTAAACAAACAAACAAATGTACAATACTGTTTAAATTATGTACTACCTTCCCAATAAGACAAGACAAGGCAAGTTTAAGTATCTTAGTTTGTTCATTTAATTTATGTATCCTTGGGTATCTCCTGATAACCTTGTACCTTTCCGCTAGCTTGCTAGCTATTTATTTATCATGCTATTAATCTCTTTATCTAGCAATAAGTACCTAAACTTATATATAAATGGAACCTTTGTATGTGTGGACTCCGAAATAGATGGGCCAGTTTTCTTGAGAATTCACACAGTTCTACTTTATGTTCATGGGAGTGTTCTTAGATTGGTGTTGTTTTAAAATACCCCATGATAAGTATTGATAACCGAAAAAAATCAGCTTCTTGAAGGAATTGTCCAATTTAAATGAAATTTTACACATTATTTTAAAGTCTCCCATTGAAGGAGTTGTTCAATAGTTTCATGACTAAAGACTTCTAAACAAACTAATTTGCTAATTTGTCTAGAAACTTTAAATTTGATATATGAGGTATTTGGACCGTTGGAACAAATTTGAGTTAGTTTTCAGTCAGAAAAATTACTGCTCATGGATTAAATGGAACCCCCAAGCAAGGCCAGGGAGTATTGCTAGTATATAAAGGAAATTACCAATACTGAAATTATCGGATTTGGCCTAAATATTGATGTGAAAACAAAACAAACTTGAATTTTTCAGTAAGTTTGTATATTAAATTTTTAATGCCAAATGCTCAGAAACCGTTGAAGATTCAGATCTAATTTTTGGTATAAGTATTTAATAGGTATATACACAACTTTTGGTACAATATTCTTTTTGATGTTTAATAAGAATTGAAAAAAATCAACCTACCTAGTGTATATATATATGTATATATAACGAGTTAAAAAAAGAGAAATGCTGTTCGGAAAATATAACCCAAATTTCATAATATTCAAAAGCTCGTCCTGTTTAAAACCCCTATGTTGCAAATTTTAGAATCCCCAAATTTGTATATATGATCATCTATTATCACACATTTTCTATTAAATGAACATGTGTGATCATCTATGATCACACATTTTCTATTAAATGAACATGTGTATATATATATATAATAGAGATGTGCATTTGTCGGCACTGGCCGCACAGTGTCTGGCCTCGTGGGTCATATATAACGAGATCCAAAAGTAGATGGTGATCATCGAACATCAATGAACAACCAATAGAAAAAGTTGTTGTCTGTATTAGTTGTTAAAGTGCTCAATATCAGATAAAACCTGAATAGTTAATGAATTTATGTTTTCTTTCCTTATTTCAGAAACTTCTGTTGGAGCTCTCAGTGACCTAAAATCTACAAAATTGTCAATGAAGAAAAGGAAACGACCAAAGTCAAAGGTCCTTGATCTTGTCAAAATAAAAAGCAATAAATTACTCCAGAAGAAACAGAATAAATCTCAAAGAAGACGAGAGAAAAGGAAAGGAAATGCTGACAATTCAAATATTTCTGATTGATAAAAACTGTACTTTATTCTAGCTAATAAATCTGTTTGTACATATTTTCATTCAGATGTTTATTCTATCTTTTTCGGGGAAATTCACTTGGGGCAGTGGATGGGCCATCAGAATCGTAATATGCAAGTTTAAATCCCAGTCGTTCTATTAACATTCACAATTGTACTAATGCCTCAGGAAAGGTATAAATCCCCACAATCCCTACAGATATGGATTAAATAGTGCATACTATACTATTAAAAAAAAACTGTGTAGACAAAAGAACGTTTCTCAAAAATGATTGTTATCAGCATTAAATGACCGTGAATGGTTAATATGCTATAAAATACAAATAATCTAGCTTTCTTAATTTTGGAAAGTTTGGTAGGATTTTTACTGCATATCACCCTTCTTGGTCATTGAATGCCAAGAATATTAATTTTGTAGCAACGTCATTCATGAACACGTCAAATAAGATTTGCATTATTTAATCCATAGCTGGGGGGGAGGTAATGAGAGGATTCATACTTTTTACCTACAGCAGTAAGCCAAGTCTGAACATAACAGAAACACTGGGATTCTATAATCTGAGCCTTTATTCATGGAATCAGAGGTTTCTAGCTAAAGATTTGCAATTAATATTGGTAAGAAAAAGCATTGATTGACAAGCGCCAAAAATAAAAAACTGAGAAAAAGACAAAAAAAAAGCAAGAATCAACAGGACACACTGTGGTAGGCTGAAAATTTTCTTTTATGGGAGAGTATTTGATCAGGTATATGATTGGCTGGCGATTTGACCCAGTACATTTAAATTGTTGAACTATTGACTGGTTACTTTATAGACTGTTCATTTGACTAAGTACATATATATCAAGCTAGTACATATATACAAAAACCGACCCTTGAAGAAAACAACGAAAAAGAAAATGAAAAAGAAAAAAGTAAACTAATAAATATTCCACATTAAGGTGAAAGCTCTTGTGGTGCGTGGGAAACAATACTGTCTCTTTAAATGGTCAACACCCTCATCGTATGACTCCTGACTCGCTCATGAGGAAGACTCACAAGCGAAAGTTTGCACGCCAAGTATACACACACACACACACACACACACACACAGTGCCGTGACTGCCGTGCTTAGGGCCAGGAGCTTCAAGGCTCCTAGGTCCCACAGATCTATTGTAATGAAAAAATTTAATGAAATAATAATTAGGATTAACTGGAAAATTATAATCATACTTGTATGTTGAAATATAATTCTAACCCGTCTCACTTTCTATCTCCCCCGTTCTCTCTCTCTCTCTCTCTCTCTCTCTCTCTCTCCCTCTTTCTCTCTCTCTCTCTCTCT
>JAYKTE010089276.1:0-14029 GCA_036873565.1 Xipholeptos notoides
GTTCCTGGGTACGCTGACTGGCATTATTTAACCAGAAGCGATTCCCAGTTTAGAGAGTCATCTTAACACCATAATAAAAAGAAAAATTAAAATTATTGTTCATGATACATACACACACACAAGGAGAGTTTTAGCAACGTTTGGGAATTATTAGTTACTTACCTATTGAATTATAGGGCTTTTAGTTTAATGATTGCATGGGCGGGAAACTTAAAAGGTGAACATTATCCTGTGACTAATATACATGTATGTATTTAAATTCATTAAGTGCATAAATACATGAAAGAATTATATTTGTACAAGCAGCTGTGTATATTCAATATATTTATTTGACTGTGTACATGCAGCGCTCTTTTATAGGTTTCTAAGCTATTTTTATGCGGTTTTAAATGATAACAGCATGAGACTCTACACGTTGGAGTTAAATAACATTTTATTTGCTCTCAAGCCTATTTAGATTTTTTTACTTTAATAAATCATGAACAAATACAGTCCAACCCGGGTGTGTAGATATAGGTTGTTAGAGATACAAAGATAATCTTATGAGTTTTTGTGGTTATGCGTACAGCGTATGCGAATTTGATCACACGCGTGCGCCTTCGTCCAATTTACTTTGCGTTTTCTTGATCATCCTAAAACTAGCATGTTTTAGTTTGATTTCCCTTTTTTTTTTTTTCCTTACCTCATTTTAAAACTTCAATTTTGTTTTCTTTTATGAAATTTGTCGACATTCTTGATATATGCAATGCGTTCGCCTTTTGCCACGACAATTTCTCAGCACGCAAATTTCTGTTCTAAAGTCACGACACCTGTGGGCGCTCGCATCTGGAATAGGTTTCTTCAATCTCACTTACAACATACTATTATTCTTTGAAAAAAAAAAAAGAAAAAATAATTGGGAAACAGTCAAAAGATCAATATTTTTTCCGTTTACTTTTTTCAAGATAAATCTAAATATAGACTCTACTTACACACATTTTCACTAGTATATAGGCTAGAGTCTTAAGGATAATATATATTTATCGAATTCATACACACACATATACATAAATAGTTATATATAGATTTAAGTGTAAATATATTAATAGAGTATATGTGGATTTTTTAAATTTATATGCTGTATATACATATTTATAAGTAATTATATATGTATATGTGTGTAAATATCTAAACTTTCATCCATAAAGGCATATACGTAAAATTATAATATATATAAAATATATGACATTTATATGTATAAGCATTTATATATATAAATATGAAAATAATTGTAATTTGTATGTATACATATACATATAGAGAGAGAGGAGGTCCACTTGGGACAGTGAATAGGCAGTTGGTCTTCAGAATCATAATACGCGAGTTAGAATTACGTTTTCATTTGGACTAATACCCTTTTGGAAGGTATGAATCCCATATTCCCCCACAGCTATGTATTAAATAGTGCATATTGCTTTATTAAAAAAAATCAACGTGTGGCCACAACATTTTTTTTCTCAAAAATTGTAGTTCTCTGCATTAAATAATGTAAAAAAGTTGATATGCCATAAAACACAAACACACGCACATATGTATAGAGTTTTACATTATATATTTATGATCATACACTTGTATTTATGTATACATATATATGATTATATACATATATTAATACATGAAAATAAAAGTATAGATAGAAAGAAATTGATGGATAAATAAATAGATAGATAGATCAGAATGTTAAAACGACATGCTTTTCTCGTCCTGTAACTGAGAAATCAACTTCTTTGATAGGTAATGTTAAACCTGTCAATTTTCATTTTAGTAGGGTCGCTCTTCGTGAAAAATAAATTGAAATAATTCGGATACCATATCTTATGAGATAAGAAATAAAATAATATCTACTTTTCACTTCCCTTTTTTTTTAATTCATTTGCATATAATCTTCTTACGCAGCTCAAACGAAATGCCTCAACTCCATTCACCGACTTTCATCGTGACAGGGATAATCAAAAAGGAAGATTCATGGATTGTGCTGCATACATGATGTTTCCTTTATCAGAAAAATATACTCGTTGTAGTGTTGATCCTAAAGAGAAATATACAGAGTAATCATATTACATTATTTAAATAAAAACTATCCTTTTGATGATTAAAACTGGTTCTAACACTCCCACTTGCATTTTATAATCTACTAGCATGCACGTGCCGTTAAACAAGGCAATATAATAAACGTTAGTAAAATAATAATAATAAAAACGTAGTAAATTTGTGTTAAAGAATGAAATAAGAATAACAAATACAAATAATAAAATCTGAATGGGCAAAAAATGAAAATTATAAATGTTAGTAAAATAATAAAAAATATAGTAAATTTGTATTAAAGAATAACGCAAGGATAATACATATAAATAAAAACTTTTAAACGGCCTAAAAACATTTCAAATATATATATAATTTTTCACTACATGACTTGATTTATACAAATAAAAATAAATGACCAAATATATAAATCATGAAAAAGTTCCAAGCTTATCAACTCGTTAATTTCATATTCAATAATTTTAAATAGCTTATATTTTTTAGATTATGACAAAAAAATTTATTTTATGTGTAAAGCTCTTATAGCCTAGTTGGTACAGCATAAGAGATTAAAGATAAGAAGAATGAATGTAATTTGGGATTCACTTTCCTATGCCGACTACACGTTTTCCTTTTTAATCTCCAGGGCGGGACACGATTCATACAAATAGATGAATACTTATAGGTCATCATTTATTATAAATCCAAAACATCTCTCTTATAAGAGAGATGTTTTGGATTTAAAATATTAGATACATTGCTTCCAAAGACTTCATTTCCTTAAAAAAAAGGGAATTTCTTAAATACAGTAGAGTGAGCTAGGGAATATTGCTTTCATTTCAAAGTTGACACTCGTTTATACCTCACTCAATGGTATTAAACAATTTTTCAATAATTCAATCCGAGCTATTATTTTCTCAGCATGGGTTTGTTCTATTGTAAATGAAATTTCTTTTTAGTTTGAACATGCTTTAGATAAAGAAAAAAATATACAGATAGATTTAAGAAAGAACATGTGCTTTTAAATTAAACAATATTTGAAATGCTTTTTTGATCTGAAAGTCTTTTAACTTAAATAAATAATAACACAAAAACTAAAAACTTTGCTCTTGAAATTTCTGATATATGTTTTTTTAAGATAACCTACCGGTAGGGTAATTTTTTTAAACGTTAACATTATCTTCAATGAACCGGTTTTTTTTGCCCGTGTTTCCGAATCTACTCTCTCAAAGTCTTTTTATCTTTATTTTCTCCGTAATACAAACAGAAATAAAAACAAAGACTTGCATTTGTTAACCTTTAGAAGCGTTGAACTTATACAGCGTACCAAGTAACATTGACTTGATACTGATAATGATATTTTTACTATACTCTGTAGATCTACTAGTCAAAATATACTACATCGATATTAGGTCTACCTTCAAATATAGCGAGTTTATCTCGTCGTTTCCAGGAGTTTCAAGATATTTGAAACATCTGCTTATTAAATAAATCATCCCTTAGATTTTTATGCATGTTAGATTAGGGTCAGAAGCGTTCGATCAACTAGCTGTGATGCCCTTGAAAAGTAAAGATTGTTTTCAAATCCAACGAATATTTACAACAAAAATTAATTAATTTTACCTTGCATTCAATTTTTTTACAAATAATTAATTTCAAACCAGATTTTATAAATTACTTTACAAAAAAACAACTATTTCAAATAATTAATCTACTTGGTTATCGAAAATAATTTTGTATGTTCAGGTTTTAATGATTGAGAGCAGAAAATAAAACAGCACTCAAATCTCAGTCTATAGCGTACTGGAATTTTAAGATAAATATAATGAAGACTATCAGCCGCTCTGTGTTTCGATTCCCGATGAGGGCTACACGTTTTAGCGGCCAATCAATATAAATTACTATGCCACACACGGTGTCTTTGTTATATAGTATAGATTTTTACTGATTTTTACTTTTTCCCGATTCACTGAGTAAGAAAAATAATGCCACATTTTTAAATTTTTTATTCTCAGACTACAAAATATAATAATTAAATAACTAGTACACATGGTATTTTTATGTTATTGGGATATAAGATTTGAATATCACGTCCTTGCTTTCATGACATGGTGATCATTACAATTTCTTATACCATGTTATGTTTGGTTGGGTATATCAACTTTAATAATTGTTATCTCTCTATTGGCAATTTTTTTCGTTTTCTCTCTCATTTGTAAAGCAGTGATTTAGTCGGCTGCTACACAGTACCAAAACAACATGGATTTTTCTTCAATGGTTTTGTTGGACCACCCAAAGTTTTCAATAACATCTTTTAGAGTTGCTGGGAAATCAGTGAAAATGTGTTTTTCATTATTTACCGAAAAGAAAATAGCCACCAATTGTCATAAATAAAACACTTCAATGGTATCTCTACATACGGCGTAGTTTAGTACATAGGATGCACCTTGGAATCATTATATTGTTATAGGACATGTAAAAAGTAGAAGACAACACATATAAGGAGAAAGAGAGAGGAAGAGCTTTTGCTGGATCGTATGTTCACAGACTTGCTTCTGTTCTTTTCTCTTTTCTTTATAATAACATGGGTACAGCATTAGTTACCAAATAAATAGATTTGAATTCACAAGATGACTTTTTGATTAAGAGATAATTGCTGGCTCAATCTTTATAGCAATGTTGTTAGTTAAAATTCATAATTTTGATATGACTTCAGGTAGAACTGAAGCTAAATTAAAAAAAAAAATAATACCAGAATTCTTATAATGCTTCTAAAATTACTCTTTCTGAACTTCATGTGAATAGTTTCCCTATTCTAGCCGTGTCATCTTGGAATGCCAACATTATATCTCTGAGCATTAGTGTTCTTCACCATATTCAAATCCAAGATAGAGGGAAAGTTTCGTGACGCAGTCGACAAGTGCCTGAATTTGGAATAGTAATACGTGAATTTATATCCTAATCGTTTAGTTACGTTTACATTGATACTAATACCTTTAGGAAAAATATGAATCTCTTCATTTTTCAGCTAAGGGTCTTTAATGCAACAATTGTTATAAAAAAAATAAGTGTCAATTAACCAAAAAAATCAAATATATTCATTTCCAGCATTAAAAGACCCAACCGAGTAATATATCCTTAGAGAAAAGAACCAACCATCCAAGCAACATGTTTTCTGCCAGTCATTTATGATTTGGATCTTATGATCTAGTAATTTCCTTTATATCAAACCTAATCTTATTTTAGTCGTTAGCGTGATGCATGTTTCTTTTTGTACCAATTTTCTGTGGTCTTATTTTCATGTGTTTTTCTGCAAGATTCAATGACTATTAGTATTAATTTTGATAAAGCTAGGAATTGACTTATCTTTTTTTTTCTTGTTTTTTAATATGTATCCTGTGATCTTGACGATAATCAAACCCGATTTTCTTGCTTGAACTGATTTGTCGGTCTGTATTACAAAATATTATAGGATTTGGTACGTCTCATTTTTCTGTACAACGCCAGGATTGTGCACTCTCTGCCAGCCGGTATGTTCCCATTTATATTCCTTGCATAAATTCCAATGGATAACTTTTAAAGCCTCTCATCTTTTTAAATTTTTTCTGTGAAAGTTTGCTGAATCCGCTTATGGTGTGGGCTGCAGTCTATTTTTCTTATCATAAAATCTTTACCAACAGATTCTTAGTTCATTCCTTTTTTTTTTCTTTTTAATGGTTTGAATGTGGTTTGTCTGAATTGCAATTTTTCCACAGCAAAAGGTGCCTCTTTTAGCGGCCGTGCTCAAGTGTCTATTTAAGCAACATCTTTTGAGATTCTGATTAATTTTTTCTATGTCTTAGTTTTTAAAAGCTCATTTTTTTGTTATTTTTATATACTTCACTACTTCTTTATTTGCTTTAATTTTTTGTTAAAAATCTCGCAGCTGTGATTAGTCGCTTACGGAATTTCAAAATACGAGTATATATTTTCTATTTATTAAGCGTTGGTAATTATTGTTTTTATTATTTCTCACGTCGACAATAATAAGAATGTTCACGATGTTTGTAACAACTGGGTTTTCTCAGCGTTCGGATTGATAAGTCTCTCGTTATACCCCATCACAGTCCTTTTCATTCCAGACAGAGGGCGCATGGTGCCACATCTCATTGCATCAACATCTTCATATGTCGAATCCCCAGGCCAGCCTACAGCAGAATTAGTCTAAATAAAGAAAAGGTAGTATATTCGTTTCAGTCAATTAAGTAAAAAAGAAATATGGAGAATATGAAAAAAACGTTTGTTTCCAGTTTGGTATTTGATTTTTGTATATGATACAATTAACGACACATATATTTGATGACCCAAAAATCAGTTCTGTCTAATCAGGTTTTATCTCTTGGATTTAATTTTGAAGAAAGAGCCGGATATCAAACACATATACAATATAGGCAACCGCCAAGAAAGGCTAGGCAATACTGCCAGTTAATTTATATAATTTTGCAAGTGAGCTTTATTTGATTTGATTGTATCCTTATGCAATCTAATGTTTTTGTAGTACCATTTTTTCTTTACTTTCCATTTGCTTTGATCCTTTCTCTTATTCTTTACAAATTATTAGCCAAAATAATTTTTACGAACGTGTTTGTTCATGACTCCTGTCTATTCTGTATTCTCTTTTTATTTTTAAGGTTTATGCAAATATTGTGCAAAACATTCTTATAGCAAGACTCTAATCTGTCGATGGGCGTTTCTTGTGTTTTCCTACTACCCACAAAAACCGGTTATAGATTTGTATCTTCGCAAAAAATCTATTACCGCAATTCAATATAGCAGAGCATGTGTAGATTGAACACAGCATAGTATTGTAAACAATCTAGTATGCAATGTCGACACAATTAATCTCCATTGCAATTTTTGTTTGGTACTTTTCTTGTCATTATTTATATCATTTTAGTTAGTTTTATCATTAGTATTATTAAGTGTTTTCACACCTGTCACATTGAGCACTCGCAAATCGTTAGTAGCGAGTGGCTTTCACTGGATTCAGAGTGACAACAAGCCTCCTTGGAAGGCTTCAGCAGGCTCTGTGCCATCCTAGTTGAACACCGTATGGTGCCCCATTTCCTAGGGTTCTAACCCTGAATCCATTTCTCACTGCTGCAATTAACAGAATTCCTTACTCTACCAACGCCTGGGGGTAATTACTGTTATTATTATTATTATTATTATTATTATTAGTATTATTATTATTATCATTGTGTTGTTGTTGTTGTTATTATTATTATCATTGTGTTGTTGTTGTTTTTGTTGTCGTTAGCATTAATTGTAATGGATTCCACACAAATCGTTTGCGCTATGGCGCTGCATATCCACAAGATCAGTTATCAGTGGAACCTTGACTCTGCTAGCGCCTGTTTTTTTTATCCTGGAATCCGATTACTGTCTGGCAATCCAACATCGACTGCACGGCGTCTTCACTTCCCACTTTCTTCGCCAACATTTAAGCCTCTATATAATAGATGACGAATTAATATAAAAACAAAACAGCCATCTAGGTAATCCAAAATTTACTAAAGTTATTTAAAACAAATTGTTTATATAATATAAAATATGAATCGTATGAATAATAATATCATTCGTTCTCACACCATCTGTTTTCAGAGCTTTCACGCCGTTAGTGACCAATGGCTTTCACTGGGATCAGAGTGACAACAATTTCACCCTACTATCTCTAGCTCTTACATCCGGGCTCATCAAAATTAGAGGAGACTTGTTGTCACTCTGGCTCCAGTAAAGAATACTAGTTGCTGGGTTCGCACGCCTGGTGGTTGGTGTAAGATCTCAGAATGATAATAATAATAATTGGTGTTGTCTCTATATAATTCACAGCAAGGATTCTTTCGAATTTCTTTAATTTCTTTCAAAGCAGATTTTTACAGTGCATATTAATATCATTATTTAGAGATCTCACACCAATTACTGAGTGCTTAAACACCTAGCAGCCAATTGTTTTTACTGGGGTCAGAATGAAAACAATTCTCCTTACGAGCTCCAACAGGCTCCAAACATTCTAGTAAAAGACTATATGGTGCAACATCAACTTTATGCTTTCACCCTTTTGCGTCTACCTCACACACCCGCCATTAACAGAGTTGTATTATTATCATTAATAGTCGTATTAGTATTATCATTAAGAGATCTCACACCAGAAAAACTGTTAAGATTTCCCTAGATTAACAAGTGCCATTGTGAGCCTCAGCAAGTCTCAGTCAAAGACGGTATAGTGTCACATATTCTCGCGTTTTTACCTAACTGATTTCATTTCCCCCATCCTATATTAGCGGTTTCTGACTCTGCCATCACCTGGTGGTGTTTCCTCTCACCTCCAGCATCATTGCAACTTAGTTTGTATCTGTGTTTTTACCTTTCTTCTTGTTTTTCTTCCTCTTTCCCATTTCCTTATACTTGCTTTTATTTCCAATCTTCTTTTCTTATTATACTAGCAGTCCTCATGAATGCAGTGTCTAGGTAATTTATTTTTCCATTGATGCTTATGTATTTTTACTACTATCATTATTGATATTAATATTATTAGCATTATTTTAGGTGCTTCAGTCTTCCTGTTGTTGACAGAGATCTTGGCAATCTTAGTGAATTCTCACTCTATTTCGTTGGCTGTGAGCCTTGCTGATCCGTTGGTGTGAAAAGCTTGGAGCGTAGGGATGGGTAACGCTGGAGGAAAGAGTATTTTGTTCAACCCGAAGATGATTCAATACTCCTGTTCATGCCAAGAGCCACGACCGTTTTTTTATGATACCTGGTATTTCTAAGTGGTCAGCCATCTATGTACTGAACAGGCTCGACGTTCCTTAACTTCGGTGATTTGACGGGAAGCGTTTTTTTTCAATGTAATTTAAAGGTAATTGTTGTTTTTGTTATTGTTATTGGTGGTGGGTGATTGTGGTGGTGGTGATTGTGGTGGTGTTACCCGTTTGAGCTCAGATCAATATTCCTGTATTTTAAGGAGTTTTTGCAATCTCATAATCTTTTGAGACACCCAGTCCTCACCGAGGTAGTTAACTCTATTTGAGGATGTTTTTAGCCGCTTAGCAGCTCGTCTACTTGGTCGGTATGAGAGAGGGGGTGCGTAGAATTGGGTAGCGGAAAGCGGTAGGTATGTCTTTACTTTGAAATCACAAATGGATACGACGGTTCATGACAAGAGCAACAGATCGGCCTAGTACGGGACCTGGTATTCCTAATTGATCATTCATTTTAGTACTGAAAAAGCTCTCCGTTGTTTAACTTTGGTATCTTGCAGGAACCGTTGTCTTCAACGTTTTGACCGTACTGTTGATGTTGATCAGATATACAAAAATATAATAAATCTTTTTAAAAATATAATAATAGTACTAATAATAATATTGATAAATCATAATGTTCTCTTTATCATTATTATACAAAATAATAATAATAAGACTGTTATTATTGTTTTAATAATTTGAATACTACTAATATAAATAATGATAATATTATGAATAATAATTATTAACTAAAATGCAATTTATATAGAGATGGATAAACGGAAAGAGTCCTAAGGCCTGGGGGAACAAGATACGTAGAAAAAGGAACAAAAATATTTTTTTAAATTATCGAATAATATATGCTAAAATAATGAAATAAATTAATGGGCAAATAATTATGCTGTTTATGTGTTGTTGATGGTGATGCTGCTGATGCTGCTGTTGCTATTATTGTTGTTGTTTGATCTTTAAGGAACAAATTGTACTTAACTCTGAATCTCAGAATCACAAGATTTTTACTAACATATGCCTATTTCTAATTGCGTTTAGTCATGAATATGTTGATAGTATTTCTTTTCAAGAATATCTTACAATCAGTTCTGAGCTTAAAACCTTTAAGGTTCTTTTGAGTTATTATCATCAACATGAATGGCCTTCAGTCGTGATAGATATTACCAGAACGATTCAATGCATTTCATCAATCTACTACAAACTCGTTTTTCTCGTATCTCCAGTAAGAATCATATGCCGGAAAGTAAATAAGGGGGGGAAATACGAAGATTCAGGATGGCCTAACCAAATTACATTCTATTATAATTAGAAAAAGACAAGAGTAAAAATACGAAAAAAAATCAATCAAAGACTAAAAGAAGATAAAGTAAAAACCCGGACGAAATGGCTACCAAGATACAAGATGAGAATAATCAAAGAGCTGGATTCAAGCTTTGTGGTGTATTTAATAACATATGCTTTGCTATATCTAAATTAACAAGCAATTCCTTTCAAGGAATGTCCCCAAAGAACAACGAGTAGCAATGCCAGTGATACTATTGCTGTCGCTGATTGATGACCGAGTTTTGGTCAGCATGAATCTACAACAAAAGAACTTAAAGTTAAAATGCTTGCAATTTAAAAAGTCTAGTTAAATGCTAATAGGCTGTGGACCCAAAGGTCTATATCACTTTACATTTTTCATTTTGTGACCTACTCTTAGGGCTGAAATAAAATATAGGCAAATGAATGCCAATACGACCCTGAACATCAAACACTTTTCTCGCAAGTATATGCTGAACATTTGTAAGTATTTAATAACAACTACTCAATCTTTCATAAAACTATCATTGATGACTGTGAATATTGTCGCTGTAAATGAAAAGCTGAATTGTAATTTGTCAGATTTTGGAATAAAGCTTGTATAACATTTAGCATCAAATTTCTGGATTAAGATTGAAATAGCGAATTAATACAACCAAATTTCGCTTATAAAAATTTACAGAAAAATTACTGATGATTTAATATACAATTTTTATGAAAAAAATATGCCCACCGTTTTTACAGGCCTTTCAAAGTGATTTTTCCGGTTACAGCAAGGCCTACAACACTAACTGATTGAGCATAAAACTGAGATATGACATAAGGTCATATTCATGTACTCAATAGCAGGTTTCCTTGCTGATTCGATCACCTCATTTTCAATTTTGGGATTCCCCTTCCCTAGACACACTGTAAGCTGGCTCTGTCTAGGTTTTGGGAATTAATATTGCCCTCAAACTAGAGGTGCTACCATACCAAACACCGAATGGGATTGAAACCTGCAGGCCACGTCATGTGAAACAAACACTCCAAACTACCGGTCCACGATACAGTTATGCGTTCATAGTAGCAATTTTTTCGGTTTTACTTTTAATTGTAACAGTGTAGTTTTTTCTACAAGCTCAATTTTTCAATAATCGATTTCCGATGAATAATTGCCGTATTCCTAGACAAAAATGAGCTAAGAACACTCCCAGATTCATGAAGTATATATGTATATAAGGAAATCAGTTCAAACAGAAAGTTACACAGACAGACACAGTTCCATTTATCAATAAGTTTAGAAAGATTTCGTGTATCTGTTTTATGAAAGCTGGTGAATTTTTCAGGGTGTTAGTTTCTACTGATTTTTTTTATACAGGGTTAAGTATGTGTCCTAGTTTGTTTTACGACACATCAAACTGTATAATTATTTGATACACAAACCATTATTAAATCAAAAGGAAACAGACTGAACTCTTTTGTCTATATGGTCATTGGTTATCTGATAAGGGAATGAACAAGTTAGGCAAGACTAATTAGCTAATAGATTTCTTTTTCTCCTATTTCCAAAAAGCTTTTAGTTCTGGGTTTTCTCTTCGAAAGTAATTGTGGTGTGATGATGAGATCTGCTACTCTGAAATAATAGCAAGTTGGGGTTTTACTCAGTCTAATGCATTTTTTTGGGGGAGCAGGTGCAACTAATCTAGTATATATAAAAATGACATTGTGCGTGTGTCTGCCTGAGCAACGTTTCTTCAAATGCTTCACCAATTTTTGGTTTAAAGACTTGATAATTGACATATGGGGAAATCGAACGTGTAGGACAAATTTAATTGTTTTTTAGTCAGAAAATAGTTGCCAAGGAGTCAAACTAGATAAATTGGATCGTTTTGGGCCTGTAGCGCCGTCCCCTGTTTGGGGGCTACGTTAGTCATTGGGGTGTCAATATAAACGCTGTTTACTTAAATAATTTGCACCTTTCAAATAATTATGGTAGTTTTCTTAGAAAGAAAAAATTAAGCAATTACAAAAAACACGGATCAAAATTAGCAGAAAAGAAGTCTCAAAGCAACCCTCAAGCAAGGCTTGGCAATACTTCTAGTGTGATAGAAAATGATCGATGATTTTTTTAATTCCGCGTATGTGCTTATTAGATTCTGAATAAAATAAATAGAAATAAAATATCTAAGAAACAAATTATTTAACTAATACTCCCTAGATCAAAATATTCTTTAGAAGGTTAAACAAAAGTCTTAATGAATAAGAATAAGGATACTTTTTTAATAATCCATTTGCATCAATAAGAGGTTTGGTCAATAATGTTGCTCCCGTCAGATCACCGAAGTTAGGCAGCATTGAGACTGTTCATTATTTAGCTACGTGTCTGCTTAAGAATACCGGGTATCGCATGCAACTAGCCGGCCGGTAGCTCTTGGCATAAACACAAACAGTCGAATCGACCCAGAACTTCAAGTTGAGCGACATGTGCTTTCCTAAAAGCTGTACATTTTTATAGCCCTCTATATTCATATTGACCAATTAGGAGAACTGCACAACTTAGCCTCAATAATAGCATCTTGAAGAAATGCTTGAAAGTATTTATTAATAAAATATACATTGACAACTGCAATACAGATAGTTAAAAAAAAAGTTGGTTAGGGAAGAGAACATATTAATATTATATTCATCATTACTATTGTATTAAAAAGTGTTTTTTTAGATCCCCTCCATTTTTGATAATTCGTATGTAATCAATATCCAATTATCTAGTTTGTACGTATTAAAATTAAAAATCTAATTTAAAAGATTTCCACGATAACGAGTTGAAATTAGCTAAAATTTGAAATTAGTCATACAAATATTATTCTTCACTCCATAGTTTCTATTAATCAAACTAAAAAATATCACTTCCGATTTCGTTTTTACATTTTTGTGTGGACTATAGTACTCATCTTTATATCTGTTAAATTCAGAACGTTTTAGCTGATTAACATTTCGGCCTACTTCAATTATTTTTTCTCTTCACGGACAGAAATAAATCTGCACTCTGATTCTGATGTTTAAAGTATGAAACTTTATCTCAAAGGTACAAAAAACATCTATTTTCGTTTGTTTAAACACATAATTATTTTCTTGTTATATTTGAATCGCAAATTTCTTAGTAATAATATTGAATAATTATTTTATCTTACCCTTTCTATTAAGTGTTTTCATGATGATTTTTCTTAGATTGTAGCGTGCAGTGTTGTCGTAATCACCTAACATGTCTAGATTGAGAAACAGGTCGAAAAAAAAAGAATACGTACCAATAGCTTAGAGCTTGTAAAATGTGTTGGTGTCTTGACTAAAACCGGAAATCAAATGTATTTTGGTGAGAGCTGATAATCTGAAATCAGTATCTTTGATTTAATGAAAAACGGATCGTAAATGAACGAGGTTTTATTTATTGTTTTTTGTATTTCTTTTTTTTTTATCTTGAAACACGAAAGAGAAAAAAAGGAATTTCTATTGGCAGTGCAGAGATGGAATATGAGCAGTGATTTAAAATGATAGAAAAAAGATAGATTCATGATGAAGGAAATTTGTTGCGCTCTGAAATCTTCGGCTACTTTCAAGTGATGAGAAATTTTTGCATCGCTATCTATTTATCCATTTATTTACTTATTTATTCATCTATTCGATTTTTAACATGATAATTCGCTTACTACGATGTCGTACGAAGAAAATAAACAGCTGCTTCTCTCAAACTTACCACGATAAAAACAGCTTTGGTTCTATTTTGTCTCAATTGAGTTATCTCTTTCTTTTTCATTTCTCTCTCTCTCTCTCTCTCTCTCTCTCTCTCTCTCTCTCTCTCTCTCTCTCTCTCTCTTTCTCTCTCTCTCTCT
>JAYKTE010089386.1:0-14026 GCA_036873565.1 Xipholeptos notoides
TCTCTCTCTCTCTCTCTCTCTCTCTCTCTCTCTCCATCTCATTCTATATCTCCCTGTCTTTCACTCTCTCTCTATCTCCTCCTCTCTCTTTCTCCCCCCCCCCAAGTTAACTTTTAATTCAAACATCAAGTTCGAATTAAAAGTAAACTTATATATAGGCTATGACTGTGAGAATAATGTGCCTGTGCAAATACTTCTTCCTTGAAAAATAATTCAACCTAATAATGGTGTTTTTGGTGTTTTTATTTAGCAATATTGTGGGGAAGTCAATTTGGCCCAAGAAGTGTGTAGTCGGACTTCGGAATTGTAGTACGCGACGCGATTTCTAATCGCAGTCGTTCCGTTTGCGATCATATTCGGACTAAACACCCTTGGGAAAGGTGTGAATACCCACAGTCCACACATTCCTTATGGGTTAAATAGTGCATATTGTGCTATTCAAAAAACTAAGAATTATCGTTTACCAAAAATGATTGTTCTCGATATTAAATGACCTGAAAAGGGTTGATATGCCGTTAAACACAAACAAACAAACTAAAAATATTGTCCGGTCCGGAAAGCCCGCCCGGCCCGGCTCTGCCTGTGGGTGGGGTGGGCGCCGGAGACTTATTTGCTAAGTTAAGGTAAGGAAGATGTTTATGACCCAGGCGACGACGCACTGAAAGCAGTGAACGTAACGTTCGACCTTCCAGATATCAATTCAAATTGTAATTCATGAAATCTAGGTTACCATATGCAAATTTCGGTCTGCTGAATGCTTATGCTCGCTTTTATGTTCATATTGATCTGTGTTTTTTTTTTTGTTTTTTTTGTCATTCCAAATTTTGCCCCCCTAATAACCATTTTTACGGCCCAAAACCAACTAGAAAGTGTTCTCCAAGTGTGAAGACCCCCATTAAATTTCAAGTCTCTAGACCCAAAATTGGTTGAGTAGATTTTGGTAGACACATACAATATTTCAACTTTGATCCTTTAGTAGCTAAATTTTCCGGCTCAAAACCGATTAATAAGTCTGAATACACCATACAATAAATTTCAAATCTGTAGACCCAAAACTGGCAAAGTAGTTTGGTAGAGACTGTTAGTGTTCCGCACACACACACTCTCATACACACACACACAAACAAACTCACACATAAACACACAAAAACACACACACTTTTATAAATATACAGATTTACATGTGTTTTTGGTGTCCGCTTCTTCTTTCTTGAGAATTGAATTTAAGAGTTAAAATATAAGACAGAGAGAAAGAAGGAGAAAAAAGTGAGAGAGAAGAAAAAAGAGCGAGAGAAAAAAGAAGAGAGAGAAAGAGAAGGAAAAGACAGAACAGGAGTGACTGGCTGATTCCCACCCACAAGCAAATTTGTCACTACCAATATACAAAATACAAAAATCAAATACCAAAACTGTACAAACCTCATAGGGCCCAGCAGAGCCCCCAGCTTGCCAGTGCAGGCAGCAGCAGCACTCAGCAGCGCAGAGCAGCAGAGAGCCAGCACTCAGCAGCTGCGGGCTCCAGTGAGTGCGGCTGCGGCTGTGACAATATGCTTTTATTAAAGACTATTCTTGTGTCTCACGACACAACACACTCACTCACTACTACTAGTTGATTAATAATCACTGACACTCCCCAAGTGCCACCTACACTTTTTCACTTCACGATTTGGCCCAATTCCCTTTGAATCCCAGTCGTTCCGTTTGCGTTCATATTTCGACTAATACCCTTGGGAAAGGTTTGAACCCCCACACGCTCCCTCCAATTATGGGTTAAATAGGGCATATTGTGTTATTCAAAAAACGAATTGTGGACAAATTGTCAATGTCCACACACACTCGTCGTCGTCCAAATTTAATTTGGATATCTTTTTTTAATCCTATGTCTGCTGGGTGGGGTCTGAAGAAGACCAGGTGTTTGTTTCTCTATCAATCAATTCATAACAATCGATATCCATTATATGGATTCATAATTGATTCTGAAATTGAAATTGGATACCAAAACCAGCACCTGAAATAGTGGATGGAGCTAACTTAACGAGCAAACAAACAAAACCACATCTTACTTGACAGATCCTCCTCGTCCTCACCACCACCACCACCATCACTCCTCAGATCTGACCTGACCTAACCTACCTGCCAGTTGCCCGATCAACAACATTATTGAAAAGAAAGAACCCATATATTATGAAATTCACAGGAAACTAGAAGCATTGCCCGGGCATGCTCGGAGGTTGTTGCTTTGATGCTCTTTTTATGCTCATTTTGATCTGTGTTTTTTGTAATTCCAAGATTTTAAAAATAACTGTCGTAATTTTTTGAAAGACGAAATTTATTTTGTGGTTAAATTAACTGGCCCTTTTTTCTATTCTCACCCTCTCAAAATGCCCCCCCCCCCGACACGTGCTTCCACTGCTTCCTAGAGCAGATGATCGCCCTTCCCACTACCCTTTCCCACGTCAGTGCAAGGGCACCCCAAATGACCCCCCCACACCGACGTGGGAAAGGGTAGCGGGAGGGGCGATCCGCTCTAGGAAGCACGCATCGGGAGGTGGGCATTTTGAGAGGGTGAAAATAGAAAAAAGGGACAGTTAATTCATTTTAACAATTTTAAAAATAATTTGAATCATAAGTTTTTTCCAAAAAAACTTTTTTGTTTAGAAAAATATTTGGTTCTCTTTGACGACTGACCACCTGTGCTTCTGTGCTCACTGCCTGTGCGTGTGTGCCGGTGCGCGGTGCGGTGCGGTGTGCTCTGTGCCATCATCGTCCACTTTGAGGGGTAATAATGTTCGTTAACCTTCAAAATTTTAAAAAGTTCTTAAAATATTTATTTTATTTTCATGGAACTACAATCAAGGATCTAATTTTGCTGAGTACTCGTTTACAGTGTGTAAAACACTCGGAGGAGTCAGGACGCTCTCTCTACGGGCCTGCAACCTTCAACGTCAACGACCTTATCAGCTAGTTTAAAACCAAATCGAATTTGTTCCACGGGTCCGAATAATACCCCGTGAATCAAATTTCAAATCTCTAGACACAAAATTGGCAAAGTAGTTTAGAGACCTGTATTTTTCAACCTATCCTCCATACTTCTTAAAAGAGGGAATTTCCACCAGTTCCAGTTCCACTACCAACACGAAAATTATCCAATCCGAGAATTAAAATGTGCTTACTGGGTCAGGTGTGCGGGGCGGGGGGGTGCCCCTTCCCAGGTGGGAAATCCTTGAAAAAATTATTGTTCTTGGTACTGAATGAATGTTGATATGCCATAAAAGAAAAACAAACAAAAATATTGTTCTCGAATTTATCAATTAAATCAATTCAATTACAATTGAATTTTATAGTATTTAAATTTATCTGGTCTGAGTGAGAGTTTGTGGATGTTTTTCCTCAACCACAACATTGAAATAATTTTATCTATTTAAAATTCAAAACTTACGTTTCTTGTTGTTTTTTATGAGTTTTTTTTTTTCGTTTAATAAAAACTGCATTTAATTTTTTGAAAATAAAAACTGTAATATTACAAAAATAAATAGAGTGCTTGTACAAAAAATGACGCAGACGCATGTAGAAACAAAATATAGATACTTGCAAGTTACAAGTTGTAACTGAACTTGCTGGAGGTGTGTGTGTGTGTGTGACGAGTGACTAACTTTTCATTTCAACCCAACCCGTTTGGTGCAAGAAAGTGAAAACTACAGCTAGTTAATTAGTTTATTTACTTTTGTTTCTATATCTGTAAAGAATATATGGAAAATCTTATATTTAAATCGTTTAAATGTGCTTGCACATTGCACAACAACCTCACCTCACTAAATAAATATTCCTTATTGTTTGTACTTTTCAGTAAAAAAAAAAAGGAGAATAGTAGAAATTAGCAAACTAGAGTTAACTCCCGTGTTTAATTCCACACATTTAACGGAGATAAACACAGTTTGAATACTAACCCTTTGGACTGTAAAAGACCAATAGGAACCTAGCTAAAAAGACGGCATGGCTGATATTTCGGCCCTCCGTGATCCTCTAATATAATGGTTTGGATTTTCTAATTGGTATTTTTTACTTACGCATCGTCTGTTTATTTACGTCAGGGTTAAAAAGAAAAAGATGAAGGATAATTTCAAAATAAAAGACACAAATTTTTTTTTAAATATATTATTTCGGATACAAAAAGCAAAAGAATTCAGTTCTCAAACTGAACAAAAATGGAATTAAATTATGTCTTCGTTTATATTGCATAAAATAATTCAATTATTAAAGGAATCAGTGTAACAAACAAATTAGTTTTTTTTATTTCTAACTATGAAAAAATAATAATTCAGAAACGACAGACTTGGGAACCACCAAACCGGGGATACGTTTAAAAAAGTAGCTTCTAAAATTTTAGCAAAATGTGATCCAACCAGAACTTCTTAAACATTTATTTAAAACAATTTATTTCAAGACTTTATGTAATTGTTGGTGGCATTTTTTAACATTTTCATAATTTATCGTTTCAATTTGTTACGTTCTATTTAATTCCATTTATTTCGAAATATTTTCTTTCCTTTTTTTTCTTTGTCCTTACTTTAAGGTCAGGTCACATTTAATGTTTTTAGAGCACAAAAACTGGTGTCTGCTAAAGTTGATATAGCAGGCTTGAGTTACCTCCCCTGCTTTAATAAAATCTTTCGTGTTTATGCGAAATGTTTTGTCTTTTAAGTTTTTTATGTACTTGTGACAAGTTTTAAAACTTATCGGACGATTTTTTAAAGACTTTCTATATTTAATGGTAAATCCAACAATGTATCATTTATCAAATATCTTCTGGTGCGAACTTTGTATTTTAGGCAGGCAAAAAAGACCTTTAATGTCCAAGTATTTTTCTTCACCTTGGAACAAAAACAGAAGTACAATAAGTTCAAATTCGAACAGTAGAGTCAATTCAAATTCTGCTCAGATATGCATGGATATTGTACGGTTAGTGGATTTTTTTTGTTTTGTTTTTGTTTGTTTTTCAATCCATTATTCGAATAATCATAATTTTGTTTTTATCTTTTGCACCTTTTTTTCAGGATAAGTCCACAGTCCACACGCGCTTTCACGCACACACACACACACGTCCACGAAAACAGAAAACACATTCTCAACTTTAATACTCAACAACCCGAAAATATTATTTGTGACGCGAAATGTGGCTGGATTGACGAATATCATACTGTGAAATCTTTTTTTAACGAAGTAATTGGTAATGGCACAACCCAACAACGCCCAAACAACTAACATACACCAAAATTTAGCCTCCCAAATTACGCAAGTCTCGCCAATTAAATATTAAGTCAGTGTGTAAACAGCCGGAGAGCTCTCAAAATTCATTTTATTTATGATAAATGTTTATTATCTTGATTTCAAATAAAGTTTTTTGTTTGTTTGTTTATTCATTCTTTGGTTTGTTAACTAACTACTAGAATGTCAACTTAATCAAAGAAAGCTAACTTCTTTAACAGTTTGGTGTGTTGTCTGTTGTTGTGTCGACACCCGTTCTTTCTCCTTCTGTGCGAACTTTCTGGGATTGGAAAATTATTTAGCCTAAATAAATGAATTCCATATATATATATATATATATATATATATAAGCTGAATGACTTCACAAGTTAAGTTTATCAATCGATTTATTTATTTTATTTTATTTTTTTACCAAAAACACACGTTCCCTTCACTAATTTATTTAGGCCCAAAAGTGGACAGACTTGTTGTATTTCAGTTCCGCAATCCGCATAGATCGGGGATTTCCAAAAGCGCATAAATATGAGCCACCGTTTGAACGGTGTTATACCAAATTAATTTTCTATACAAAAAAGGTTTTCAAACAATTGATGCACAAACAGTCACCACACACACCACACCACAACACGTCACGTCAGTGTGGTGTGGACTACTGTGGAACAAGCAATGAAAATGAATTTTAAAACTAAACTTTTAAATAATTCTATTGTTTGTAGTTTCGAAATATATCGTTTTTAGTTCATTGAAAAAATATATTTTTAAAAAAAGTTATTTAAAAAAAGAATTTATTTATAAAACAATTTTCATTAAATCAAATTAAATTTCTTATTTATTGCTTGTACTGTCATTGATTGAAAAAAATATTTTGTATATCCATTTTTATGAATGCAGAATGTTGTCATTGAAAAAATGGATTTATTTTTAAAACAATAATTTTAGTTCGTTGAATGTATATATATATATTGATTGATTGTTTGTTTTTGTTTTTTTTCCAGAAAATCTGATTTTGAAAATTATTTATGTACCCTCTTATATCCGAAAGAAATCCGGACGTCAGGATTTGCATTACGAGCTTTCAATGTTGAAATTGCTCAGGTAAGACGATTCATTTACTAAAAATTAGCGTTGTTCAGAAAGTCAGTATTTTTCTGGGTTGGACATCTAATTGCAACATTCTATATTCTCAGCCTGTGCATCCTGAGTAGTTGAATGGGTGAACGGCTAAAAATGCTGGTCTTTTTTGGGGGAGGGGGGGAACAAACTTGCATATCATATGTAACACACTCAGATCCTCATGTTGACTCCTTCATGAAAGGAACATCTGTATCATATGTCACACCCTTTAAGCCTTCATAAAAGGAATTAAGTGAAGCGAACTATAGGATTTGATTCGTCATAAGTTTATTTGAGAGCAAGTAGAGAGCCTCAAGTACAAGACAGATTTTAAAAAAAGAGTCCATTGATTATTTATTTTTAAACATCTATATATTATGGTTTTTCGGAATCCTTGGGATGAGGCGTGATAATTTGTACAACTATCAGGCTGTTATCCTCATCCTTGTTATTGAAGACGGACGAAGAAGGCTTCATCAGCCAAAATGTGGTAAAGACAGCAATAACAAGGACAGCAATCCAAAAAATAGTTTTATAAATCTATATATTAATCTGTTGGTGCATATGTGGGTCACAAATAACAACAATCATCATCAAACAGTTATTATAGAGGAACAAATTACCCCCCTTTAATGACTCTCTAGTACAGAGATAATTAAAACCATTTCCAGTGAAAAAATTGAAAAAAAACGTTGTTTTAAAGTTTTGAATTGTCTCTTTGTCTCGTTTATTTGATATTTTGAGAAAAAAAAGTAAAATTGTTGAGAAGATTTATTAGAGTGAAAGTTTGGAAAAATGTAATACATTCCTTTAAAAAAAACAATTATTAATAGAATTTCCATGGGTTCTGGGGAATTCCATTTAGGACTGTGGATAGGCAGTCAGACTTTGGAATGTAATACATATGTTCGAATCACAATCGTTCCATTTATGTCACATTTGGGAAAGGTATGAATGACCACATATATTTATTGTTATAGTAGATTTACCTACCCTTGCAGTAATGAACTTTTCCTCTGTATAAATATGAGGTAGGCAGTCACTAGAGAAAGAGTCTTGATTTGAAGGTTCTACTTGCTGTTAATAATACTACTACAATATGTGTTCTTGCTAATTCAAAGGTTCAACCAACTTCCACTTGATATGTATCTGGTATTGACCACTACACCCAACAACTTCTCCACAGCACACACACACACATATATATAAATAAACATTTTTATATATTTTTAGGTGAAAGATTTAGTCAAGACCCCAGAACTTGGTGAGATTCGAATGCAATACTGGAAAGATACTGTCAACAATATTTACCAGGTAAACAATAATCAATCATTATTTATTTTAATGGCTGAATGTTAACAGTTTGTTTATATATAATTGATTCCTTTATGATAGCTGTTTTCGAAGTAGTATTCTTCAAACTCCTAATTGCTTTTAAAATTGTTTGCCTTCATACTTTTAACTGCTTTCAAGCTTGTTTGTCTTCAAACTCTATTTATTTAAAAGTTTAAGTAATCTGAATGATACTAGTTTTTGTAATGTTATTGTAAAAATGTCTTTTAAGCATTAAAATTATTGTGTTATATCCCCAGGGTATGGTGCCACAATTTCCTGTTGGTAAAGAACTTTCTAGGGTAAGTATCATTTTATATAAATTTATGAAAACTGTTGGAGGATATTGGAGTGCAGTCTATATAGATCTAGATTTTGATTTTGTGACCTACACAGGTGGAAGAAAAAATAGGCAAATGAATACCAACAATCCACTGAATGCCATACTATTTTTCCCGAAGTGTTTATATTGCACATTTGTGAGAATTTAATTATAACAATGCAATCTTTAATAAAACTGCTATTGATGGCACTGAAAATTGTTGCAATTAATAAAAAGCTGAATTGTAATTGGTCAGGTTTTTTCAACCAAAATTTCAGTAGCCAATTTGTGGATTAAGATTGAAATAACAAATTAATTAATACTACGAAATTTAACTTGGGAAAAGTTACTGAAAATTTTCTTATAAAATTATACATATTTTTTTAAATTATATTCACCACTTTTACAGGCTATTTAAAGGTATTTTTTATCGGTGGCAACCCATCCTAACTAGATGTGTAAAGTAGACCAGAATTAGATTTTGAATTAGAATTAGATTGTGGGAGGAGCCTATGAGGACACACATAGGCCCCTCCCTCAATCTAAAGAGTAGATATGGCAACTAATATGAGGACAATAGCCCAAGACATTCTAATATATTCCTAATACACAAATACACTTATAACGTATAGAAAGAGTAAATATTTCAACTAAGATGAGGACAAGAGTTTAAAACATTCTATCACATTCTTAATTTTAATACAGAAATACATTTGTAACATATAGACAGTCATTATACTTCATTCAAATCTTTTTTACTTACATTAGTAGATTTTACTTTCTGTTTTGTTTTCCAGGCTGTCCAGAAACACAAATTATCAAAGCATTGGTTACTTCGAATCATTGAAACAAGAGTAAATAAATTATTTCATTTCAACAACTCTTCTCTTTTGTATGCTTTTCAAATTTGGACACATTTTGTCTTTAATTTTGGGTCTCCTTCATGAGTTGACTTGTGAAAGTTTCTTTCAAATAAAGACGAATTATACTGGTCAACAAAAAGGATTTTTTTTTTAAGTGTTTGATTTTTTTTTAAACTGATTTATCATATCTTTTCCACACTTTATTCTAATGTTAACAACATCAATGTAAAATAAAAATTCCTTTTTTTCTTGATTCAAACTCGTTTATTAAAGCTAAAAAAATTAGTGAACAAAAAGAAACTTTTAAAAAAGTATCTGGCTTTTTAAAAACTGATTTATTATATTTTTGCCATGCTTCATGCTAATGTTAACAACATCAATGTAAAATAAACATTCCTTTTTTTTTTCTTGCTTAAAATCCATTTGTTAAAGCTAAATGAATTTTTTTAAAAGGTGTCTGATTTTTTAATACTGATTTATTATGTTTTTGCCATGAAGAATCTATAAATTACATCCATTTTGCCCTCTGATGAGTTTTCATTATTTGTTGATTCAGACTTCTGTTCTCATCTTTATTGTTCTATTCAAAGTCTTCCCTTTGACTGGATGAAGTTTTGATTATTATCATAATTTAGATTATTTGATTTTTTTTAATTATTTGTTTTTTTTATTATGTGATTTTTTTTAATTATTTGAATTTGTAAAAAAATTTCATATTTTCTAATTATTAGATTATTTTTTTTTTAAATTATTTAATTTCTTTTTAAATTATTTGATTTTAAAAATTTATTTGATTCTTTAAATAATTTTATGATTTTTTTAGATTATTTGATTTTTGAAAAATTATTTGATTTTTTTCCCCAAAAATCTTAATTTCCAATGTCAATTTTTCTCCAGGGAACACATCTTACAGATAAACCATTTACCAATATAAATCATTTAGAAGATTATGCTGAGAAAACTGTATCCAGCCTGAATTATTTATTTTTAGAAACTCTAGGTAAGACAGACTTATATAATAGTAGAAGTATTGCCTAGCCTAGCCTTGCTTTGTGGTTGCTTTGATGCTACTTTAGTGCTCATTTTGATCTGTGTTTTTTGTTGTTCCAAGTTTGTTTGTTTTTTCTAAGAAAACTACCATAGTTTTTTGGAAACCAAAAATGATTTTAGTGAACTGTAGTTATATTGACACCCCAATGACCAACATAGCCGTCACACAGTGGATGCCATAGGCCCGTAACAATCCAATTTTACAACCTTGACCCTTTAGCAGCTATTTTTCCAGCTCAAAATCAAAGTCTGAGAAAAAATGGACAGACAAAATAAAGTCCTTGAATTAAATTGTATTAAAAGGTGTTGATGAACAGAGATCATCCAAAAATATTTTTATGAGAAAAATAATAAAGATAGATAAGCAAGTTGTTGTTATAGTAGAGTTAATAAAGCAGCAGAGGGTAAGTCAACTTGGCGCAGTGGATAGGCAGTCAAACTTTGGAATCGTGGCACATGAGTTCAAATCCCAGTCATTCTATTTGTGTTCGTATGTGGACTAATACCCATGGAAAAGGTATAAATCCCCACATTCCCTCCAGCTATGGGTTAAATAGTGCATATTGTGCTACTAAAAAAACTAAGTGAGGACAAAAAATGACCTTTACCAAAAATGATTGTTCTCCGCATTAAATGAACTGAAAATGGTTGATATGCCGTAAAACCCAAACAAACAAAGCAGCAGAACATCTTTAATTGTTTGTAGTTTGTGATGATGCTGATTGTTGAGTGAAAGGTAGCAAAATGAATAGTGTTTCCGCTGTTTTCTAAAAGTATCAAATGAATAAACTTCTGTTTGATATTCAGAATTTTATTGAAAAGTAAAAAAGTTGTTTTTTTTAATTCAATATTTGAAAAAATTGTTAATTTATCCAATACTTTTTATTTGTCTTAATCAGTAAAATTGTAAAAAGTTGAGTAAAAAAACACACACCCTCCAGGGTGCTGTAAAATTTACTAAAAAGAAAAAAATCATTAACATTAAAATAAAAGTAAAATTAGCAAATAGAAAATTTTAATTTCTTTTTATTTTATCTAAAATCGTTGTAGATATTTTTTAATAAAGGCTGTGTCAACAAGTAAATATTAAATTAAATATTTATTTGACCCAACAGATTATAGGTGTTCTAGTGTGTGTATATATATATATATATATACACATATATATATATATGAAACTAACAAGGTAAAAAACATTTCTGAAACCAGTATTAATTCACTTGTTTTGTATAATAATGAAGTTAATTTTCTTTTTTGTTAATATTTCAGGTGTAAAAAATGTTCAAACTGATCATATTTTGAGTCACCTGGGAAAAGCTCAAGGTATTATCACCCACCTGAGAGCAACTCCCCATACATGTTCCAAAGGCAAATTATACCTCCCTATTGATGTCCTTATTAAGGTGAGCTTTTTGAAATGCAACAAAATCAGGTGTGGCAGGAAAAAGAGAAAAAAAGAAAAAAAAAGATAATGATAATTTATATTTCAGAACTTACATTACTCCCTAACAAATTACATTTCAAAATCATTGTATAAGAGTTTAAATTCAAATCAACATATTATGTATGTTTAGAAAAATAACTATGGAAAAGGTAGAATTCACATGTTTCCTCTCAGCTATGAATAAAATTGTACTATGTACATTATTATGTGCACTATAGTTCTCATCTGTTTTATTTGTTATATGTTGTAATATTTTTGGTCTAATAGTACTTGGGTATGATCAGTGGTACTAAGTTTAGGGTATTATAAAAAGTAGACAAACCTTTTATAGTAAAATGAAATTGATCCAAAGGGTAGCAAATCAAATGGAAATTTTGTTTTAGCAGCAGTAATTCCAGGCAAATAACAATGGTAATAATGATATCAATAATAATAATAATAGTCCAAATCCACACGAAGAGAGTGTTATGACCGCCTAGTAAAGAAAATCTGGCAATAACTAGAAATTTTGGGTTTTTGTAGCAGTTTATATAATATGGTTTGCATCCATTCTCTTCTCTCATTAATCCATCAGATACACCCCGCAGTATAAGTCGAATTGCTAGAATGTTCATAATGGTCATACCCTAATTAGACCAAAAATATTGCCAACATTGCAGCTAGTAAAACAAAAGAACATTTATAAACCATATAAAAAAGTTTAATAACTGTATACCTACTTTTGGCCCAGAGGAAGTCGACTTGTCCCAGTGGATAGGCAGTCAGACTTCAGAATCGTAGTACTCAAGTTCAGATCCCGGCGATTCCGTTTGCATTCATATTTGAATGAATACTCTTGGGAAAGGTATTAATTCCCATATTCCCTCCAGGTATGGGTTAAATAGTGCATATTGTGTTATTAAAAAAAAACTAAGTGTAGACAAAAATTAACGTTTATCAAAAACAATTGTTCTTGGCATTAAATGACCCAAAAATGGTTGATATGCCGTAAAACATAAAAAAACAAAAACAAACAACTTTTGGCCCAGCCTGTATATTAGTTTTAGAATTTTTACCACTGTCTCATTTCAGCACCGAGTACCTCAAGAGCAGTTCTTTCGAGGAAGTCAACAACAGATTGTAAAAGACGTCATCTATGAAATTGCTAGTGCTGCTTACCAACACTTGAATACGGTAAATATAGATCCAAATTTTGATCTGAATTGAAACTACTACTAGCATGCCCGTGCCATCAAAAATGACAGCATAAAAATGTTAGTAAAATAATAAAAAACAATAAATTTGTATTAAATAATGAAATAAGGTTAATATCAGGTGGTCTCAAAAGTTTGTAAACACTTGGAAATTCGACTCGCCAACTAATACCAAAAACAACAAAAATTATTCCTCCAAATTAAGACCATTTGCCAAGGCTTTCTGCCATTGATCTGCAAGCTTTTAGATATGATGAAAGTACCATTCAGCCGGCTTCAAATCAAAGAATTCTTGACACACTTCCTCAAACATTTAGGACAAACTAATAACTAGCATGCTCGTGCCATAAAAAATGACGACATAAAAAGGTTAGTAAAATAATAAAAACATAATGAATTTGTATTAAATGATAACATAAGTATGATAGATACAAATAACTAATATGGCCATGCCCTCAAAAATGATGACATAAAAACAAAAAAATGACTTAATTCATTAGATGAGCTTTGATCAATATCATTATTCAAGTTATTTGGGGCTCCATTTTTATCTTGAATCCTGGAACATTCACATCAAACTCAATACCCGGCATTGAATTCCCAATACCTGATAACTTATAGAATCTAGTTTGCTCTCGTGGACTAAATAACTGTTTAAGTTTCCAGTTCTAAGAAGACTCCATAGTTCAATATGAAGTTTTCCAAGTTTGAGCAAGACCAAAGAATGCATCGACTGAAGTGCTGTGAAGATAGCAATGAAGAGGAAAGAAGTTGTCCAAATAGCTTTTAATATAAGGCTCATTCCAAAAGTAATGCCACCTATTTTTAAATTTATTTTTTATAACTTGAAGAGCTACAAAGACAGGGGTAGTTGCATTAAAACAAGTTAACTTTTGTGCTCCAGAATCTGTTTTTCTACATGATCACCACCATTCTCAATGCACTTTTGCTAGCAATGAATGAGGTAGTCCATTTTCATGTCCGAAGTAGGTGTTGTCACCACTCTGAAATCAATGAATTCATCTCATCTATGCTGACATCAACTGAATCAGCTTTTTAAATGTTCAACAGGAGCCAGTGAATGTTGATCTGTTCAATTTTTTCTCCATGGAAGAATTCAGTGACAGATTTCTACTTCAAATACACGTCCATGACAGAGGCTGCTTTTTTAGAGCCTCACACTGTCAATATCTGCAACAGAGAGATGAAACTTTCAGGTCAGATCATAAGTTTAGTTATCATAACATTGCAATTTGCAATCCCCTCTGATCTATTCAGGCAGAATTACTTTGGAACAACCCTCATATATAAAACAATAGGAGGCATTACTTTGGAATGACCACGTAATAAAAATAACGTTTAATTAAATTATATTATCCATATATTAATACAATAGCGTGTGTGTTATTTTGTGTGTCACGATTACATCAAAAGCAACGGCCTT
>JAYKTE010089497.1:0-14025 GCA_036873565.1 Xipholeptos notoides
GTCTGACATGAATGCCTGCTCCTAACATTCCGTACCCGCTAAAGTGATTTCTAGGCCTCTTTTCAGATTTTGCCTCCGGACTATTTAGATAATGTTAATTTATGGCGGAGGTTTACAAAATTCAACTTTCAAAAAAAACTTTTCCATAGAAAAAAAAATCAATAAAAATATTTTAAGGAAATCACTATAAGATTAGAAGCTGATTTTTGAGAGTTAGTTGAAAAAGTTTTTAAAATACGGCAATTTTTCTACGTAATAAAAAACATTGTGGCTTCCGGTTTCTAATTATGACAAATTTTCTCCTTCAAATAAAAAAAAGTTTAAACAAATAATTTCCCGATGAAATTTTTGTGGGTCATAACCACCCACAACAAGCCTGAAGTGAAGTGTAAGTAGTGCCAGCCAGTGCCACTGCCGTGCCCTGCCCCAATAAGGCAAACGTTTCAGCGACGACGTCCCCTACTACTGGTTTATTCAGTGCGCTTAGTTAATTTTGAAAATGCAAATTTTTTTTATTAAGAATATTCTTTTAAATGTATGGCAAGTTTCAGATCACATAATTACACCAACATTTTATGTAATTATCATAATTACACCAACATTTTCCAGTGCAAAGTCTTTCTTTAACCCATGATTATTCGATGCTAAAGTAAGTGTTCTGTTGTTCTCTTGCTCTCTGACTCATTGATGCAACAGAATTTGTGTTTCGAATTTTATTTCCCCTTCAACTCTCCCCAAAACTTTTCCCTGGATTTAATCAAATCCAAGGATTCGAATGGAGAAGACTAGACTACCCCCTCCGCATCAGACTAACTGCAAAGATTTATTTAAAATTGTTAAATTCAGACCAAAGGAAACCACACCCTATGGTGGGTTGAGAGAGAAACTGTAAACCCGCCTCCTCCCCCCTCTCTTCTTTATTTTTCAGAGTGTCATCATCCCCAAGCCTAAAAAATAAATGCTAAATTCACTAATAAACTTAAAGACAAGATGAAGACTTTTTTAGTAGTTGATTTTTAAATTTTGTCAATTTCACAACTGACTGTGTGTGCAGTCAGTGTGCACTGTTTACCCTTCACTCCACTGGCACTGCTGCTGCTGCTGATGGCTGCACTAGTTTGAGGTGGGTGGAGCTAGAGCTGCTACTGCTGACTAGATTAATAATAATGAGAAGAGAAAATGTGTTAATTAAAACGAATTAAAAAGTTGCTGAATGAATAAAGCAAAACGGCAGGATTTAAATAAAAAAGGGATTAATCTTTTCTTTATATGGCATATCGACATTTTAGGTCATTTAATACCGAGAGAACAATCATTTGATAAACGTTCTTTTTTGCCCACATAGTTTTTTTTTAGTAACACAATGAATGCACTCATTGCTGGAAGGGAATGTGGGAATTTATACCTTTCCCAAGGGTATTGGTCGAATTATGAACGCAAAGATGGAACGACTCGGATTCGAACTCGCGTATCATCACGATTCCGAAGTCCGATTGTCTACTAGTGCTTTCTTTCTTGTCTAGGGGACTTTACTTTACTTCCCCATAAAAGGGTTGTTTTTTTTTTCATCTTTGGAAGTGAAACCTTGAACCTTGAAGTCTTGGAAACTATTAGCTTGTTATTCAATTTTCATTTTTGTGATCTCACACCAATAGGCGCTTCCGCACCCAGTAACCAGTGGTTTTTAACTGTAGTCAGAGTGACAACAAGTATGTCTTCTGTGAGCCCCAGCAGGCTCCCAGCCATTCAAAGACTGTATGGTTCAACAACATCATCTTGAGTTTTCACCCCTTTGCGTCCACTTCGCACACAATGTCACACACACACCACCGCACCACCGCACCCACCGCACCGGCATTAACAGAGTCTTCCCCCTGCTAACGCCCGGTGGTGATTTCTGAAAACAGAAGTTGTCTCCTCTGGCTGGTGCTCTTGCTCTCTCTATCTCTCCCCAGTCCAACATCTCTTGGATACCTTGCCCTTCTTGCAGTGACATGACTTCAAGCCCTGATTATTATTAATTTTATTATTATTATTATTATTACATAAGTATTATTTCATTTTTTTGTCGGGAGGAAAAAAACAGATTGAAAAGAAGACCCTCCTCCAAAAAACACAGAAAAAGATTTAAACACAAACGGGGTAAACCTAACGCAATAATCCAACAAACTAGAGATTTCATTTGCACTGCTCTGCCAACCTTCTGCACCAGGCATCGATTGCACACATGCACATGCAGGAGGCCACAACAGCAGCAGCAGCAAGAGCACTCACTCAGGTCGGGCATCCATATCAAGATTTACAACCAAACAACAATCCAAGAAAAAACACGTGGTCTCGGCGAAATTCATTTCTTTCATTCATTGATAACAAGCACCCACACCCATTCCAATGTGCAGTGAGTGGACGCCGCCGCCGCCGTCTTTTTACTGGTGAAGGCCCGGCTTAACTCTTCTTTCTCCTTGGTAAACAACATCGGAGATGAAGTAGGCGCAAAAGATATTTACACTTTTTAACTTGATTTTAATTTCTTTCGCCAGTAGCACATACCCACACAAAACAGGACTAATCGGACAATGGTCCAACTTAAACCTTTTAAAAGATTTATTTCAGGTGAGGAGAGACTGAATTAATTCGGTTGACATTTTTCCCCCTTGCAACAAAAATCAAAATTGATTTTATTTATTTTTCATCAAATGCAATAAGTGATTATTATTATTTTATTAAAAAGGATCAATTTTGGAATTGTTTACAATATTTTATCCAAAAAAATATTGTGATTTTAAGAAGAATCAGCAAAAATACAAAATAAGAGACTTTGGTAAGTGGATTTTTTTTCTTCCACCAAAATTTACTTTCTTTATTTTCAAGTTTCAAAATGTTCTTTTTCGTTTCTTTTTGGCCTTATACAATTTTAACCTGAAACATTTTTCTAAAATTTTTAGTATATTTTTTAGTAAAAGGAAGAAAAATCCAATCATGAATTTTTATTCAAGAAAAAAACAACAACAAAAAACAAAAATATTATTTTTTTGTAAATACCTGACAAAATTTGTTCACTTATTCAAATTTAAAAAAATAAACTATAATTTATTGAATTAATGATTAAAACGTTTTTTTTAATCATTAGAATTTTAAATTTGCCAACATTTTTCCAAACTCTACGAAAAAGAATTGAAATTGAATTTCCTGATTATTTTTTTATTTTCTTCTACCCCAAAACTAAGTTTGTTTGTCTTTTACGGCATATCAACTTAGGTCAAATCCCGAACACCACTACATTCACTTTCAGTTGTCTTGGGCAGATGAGGCTCGTTAACTCGGAATATTAATTCATCTAGGTGAAGGGGAAGGGCAACAACACTGATTACAAAAGCCCAGGGATGAGCACGTAAAAATGGCCTTGTGCCTAACTTGGGTTGTTGCTCAACCAAGTAAATCAACTTAGGTCATTTAATACTGAGAACAATCATTTTTGGTAAACGTTTTTTTTTTTCGTTTTGTTCACACCTATTTTTTTTTAATAACACAATATGCACTAAGCACTATTAATGAATCCCCACATGCCCTCCAGCTGTAGAGAATGTGGGGATTCATACTTTTCCCGAGGTTATTAGTCCACGCGCCACGCCACGACTCGGCAGACTTGTATTTTAGTTCCCCACAGATCGGGGATTTCCAAAAGCGCATAAACTTTGGCCACCGTTTGAACGGTGGTGTTGTATGAAATTAATTTTCTTTAAAAAAAGTTTTTCAAATTATTGAAGTGCTGTATGCACGCACGGGCACGCCAAGAAAGCAGTCAGTGTTCGGAACCGGATGTAGGGACGAAAAACCAATCGAGCCGTCTAGTAACTGGTTCCTTCCGAAAGACAAGCTATTTTAAATTTTTAAATAAAGGAATTATCTTAAAACTAAATTTTTAAATAATTTTATTGTTTGTATTTCCGAAAGTTCATTGAAAAAATATCTTTAAAAATAAAGTCATTGATAAAAAGGATTTATTTGTAAAAAAAAAAAAAAAAGTTAATTTCTCTATTGCTTGTTCTTTCATTGAAAAAAAAATGTTGTTATCGATTTTTAATGATTGTGGACGGACATTGAAAAAAAATGTGGACGGAGTCCGAAACGCGTTGAAAACTTTTTTAAAAGAAAATCAATTTGGTAACACCGCCGTTGAAACGGTGGCTCAAATTTATGCGCTTTTGGAAATCCCCGATCTGTGGGGAACTAAAATACAAGTCTGCCCAAATTAATTAAGTTATTTTTTCTAGAAATTAAGTGAAAATTAACTTTTTATGTGTAACTAATCGGGCAACAAACACACACATCAAGGTTTATTTCGTAGATAGATAATTATCAATTGCTTATAATTCTTATTGATTCATTTATTTCTCTCGATTTTAATTTCATGACTTTATGGAAATAAATCACACAAAAACTTATAATGGCTGTTGAATGTTGCAATTATTGACATTTTTATGGATTTAAGTCTAAAAAAATTAATTGGTTTTGAGCCGGAAAAAATTGCTGCCAAGAGAGGGGTTAACATTTGGAATTACAAAAAATACAAATCAAAATAGAAACAAAAGCGAGCAAAAAGCATTGCCCCTCAAAATTTGCATAGCACATTTCATGAATTACAATTGGAATTGACATTTCGAAGAGCGTTTACGTTTACGAAAATGATTTTAGGAAAATTGGACAATTTTCACTCGGTAGGAAAATTCACCCATTTTTATTTTTTTATTGAAGGTATGTTAACAGGGACTTACACCCTTAATTTAAAAAAAAAAAGAAAAAGAATTGTTTAATTGTTTCAAGTCAGGAGGGGGTCTTTAGCCCACCCATTAGACAACCCGAAATATTGAGGGGGATATGTTAACATGGGCTTCTTTACACCCTTTAAGCACCTACCTCCCAGGGAAAACTGTCTTAAAATCAACTAATTAATCGATTTAAGTTATCAGTTATCAAAATAGAGGCGAATTTTCCTACCGAGTGAAAATGGATCAATTTTCAGTGGGCCAATTTACCGGGCACCTACGAAAATACGATGTAACTACTTTAGGCTCCCTTAACTACCTTTATAGCAAGTCCCGGGTGCCCAAGCAATACTGTTAGCAAAAAATAAATGAAAGATTAAACAATTTTTTAAAAATTTGTCAATCTATAAAAAGTGACAGCAACAGCGCAGAGCGGTGCCGGCGCGGCGGAGGGTGCGGTGCCGGCGCGGAATGTGAAGATCTCCGGTGCGGCGCACCACCGGCGCAACGCACCGCACCGCACCGCACCACACCGACCGCACCAGTAAAAAAAAGAATTACCCTTTCTGATGTTGAATTAGGGATCGGATCTCTTGTGAATGAATTCAAAATTGTCGCTGACAAATAGTTTTTGGTAAAGTAACGGAACGCCAAACGGTAGTCTACAATGTCAATTAAACACTTTGTTCATCAACTCTTGCTAACTCAACAACACACAACGTTTAAATGTTGCTTTCAGACCTGAATTGGACGAATATCACATTTAAAATCGTTGCTAACGAGTAGTTTTCAAGGTATTAATATCCATTTTTACTGTGGTTTTCAATGTGTGGTCGCGAATGACCGCCATTTTTATTGTTTTGACTAACCCTCATCTCAACTCTAACCAGACCCGAATAATAACATTTAAAATCAACATTTGAGGTCAAAGATGAGTGTTAAGTTGGAAAATTTGGCGTTTTGATGACTTACTACGTTCACCTAGTTTCTACTTTTTACGGTATCAAGACATTTATCAACTTTTTTATCTACAGGTTTTCAATGGTTGTGGCCATTTTTTTTTCTTTAGGCTTGCGTGCAATCTAAAGTCCAAAATTATTAAAACGAACCGAAATTTAGACTGGAAAAGAAAGGAAATGTGCATGTGCACTCAGGATTAGGGTTATGTTTTTCGTTCCGTAAGAATATCTTCGGTTTCGGTCTTTAAATTGCACACACCAACCTAAAGACAAAACAATAAAAATGTGGCCATTGAAAACCTGTAGATAAATTGGTGAATAAGTCTTAACACTATTTGCCAGCGACAATTTTAACTGTGATATTCGTTCAAAGCAGACCTCAATATATCCTTAAAAATCAACATTAGATAGGAAAGTTGTAAGTGTATTTTAACATTGTGTGGACTGTGGATCTTTATATTCACCCCAAAAAGCAAACCGAACTTATTGAAACAAACGACTCAAAATTCACACTTTTTAAGTCAAAATAACTGAATAAATTAATTTGAGTGCAAATAAACTTATATGAAGACTCTGAAAGTTATTTATTCGCAAGCAACCCCAAACATTTTTTTTAAGTCATTCGAGTGGAGTCAGACATCAGTCAGTACGTACGTACGTCACTATTATTTCAAATGACACTTTCAAATGAAAGACTCCCGTTGGAGTCTGAGTCAATTGAATTTGCAGTTAAAGTTCATAAAAACGCGTTAGTGGAGTCAAATTTAAAATGAATTTGGCATTTATACAGAACAAATACGCATTTTTGGGTTGTTTAAAAAGTGGAATGGAAATTTCCACAAAGGGGAAATAACCGATAATCGAAAAAGAAAAAATAACCAACGTAATGTTTTAATAAAACCGTAAACCCCTAACCCTAACAGAGCGTGGGAAGTTATACAGGCCCAAATGATTACATTTCTTTCTAAAATTTCGTTTTGTTCGTGTTTTTTTTTTAAGGTAAATGACAGCTTGCTTCTCGTTTTAAAAAAGTATATTCTTTCGTTTTTTGTTAATAAAAATTGTTTTTTGTTGTTGTTGATTAAACATTACGTTGGTTAATTCTTCCTTTTTTGCTTATGGATTATTTCCCATTTATGGAACAAAATTAAAATTCCCATTCAATTTTTAACAATCCAAAAATGCGTAGTTGTTCTACATAAATACCAAACTACCTGGGTAATTTAGTTTGTTGCAACAGCAGACTTTTTCTTCAGTAGATTAGACCATTTATTACCGATAAACTCTCAAATTATAAAAAAACTGAGGAAAAAAATCAATATTTGAGGAATTTGGTAATCTTATAGTTTAACGTTGTGAATTCATAATGCAGTAAATCTATATATTTTTTGGTATATCTTTTAAAGAAAAATTTCACAATTCAACCAGATATTACGAAACGTGCCCCACTTTACTGCGCTACGAAATCAAAACCTAGGTGTTGCCAACGGTAAATCGATATTTTCAGACACCTATTTAAACTTGTGCTAACAAAAAAAAATGAATGAAAAGTATAAAAGTCTTTAGTGCAAAATAAACAGTAATGATTAAGAAAAAATCTCGTGTAAAAATTATTTGTTTAAATGAATTTAATAAAATATTTTGAAACGAAAATAGGGATTTTTTTTTATATATTCCTGCGTGTTTTTATACATAAAAAATGTTGTTTTGAACACATTTTTTGCAAAATTTTCTTAAAAATCGGTTTTTTACTCGATTAAAAAAATTTTTTAGTAGAAATATTTTTGTTGATTTTATCTGAAAATTGTTTTTTTTCTCTACCCATCCCCCATAAATTAAAAATATTTTAAAAATTGAAAAGGTGATTTACTCATTACAGTTTTTACCAGATTTGTAGAATATAGATCGATAAAGAAATATCAGTTTGATTTTTTATTGCAAAATTTCTTGAATTTTTGTGGGGTGGGGGCGGAGAGGTTTGTAGTTTAAAGAAATATATAAATTAATGTTTTTTCAAGAAAATTCCTAATTGACATTTTTGTGGTATTTTTTTGTAGTACGTTTTGCAAAATAATATTTTTATAATTAATTAATAAATGTATTTAATCAATGATTAATTAAAATCAATTAAGATATTTTCATTCACGTACAATGTAAATGAAAAATATGTTAGATAAATTGAACTGCAACAAATTAATGTTGATTTGCACTTTTGTATTAAAAACGTGTTAATTATTTTAAAATATTTTTAATATTAACGAACAATTTATACAATTTAATTCTCAGAAACCGAAATTAGCCAGTTTAAGAGAGGAATAAAATTAGGAATGAACTAGAACGTTTAGGAAAGCAATAAAACTTTCCTTTGATGTCGTACTGGGGCCCCATAGTACCTTCGTAGTTTTTAAGGTCATGACCTCACCATATTACGTTTCTTCAAAGTGAAAAATCAGCAGCATTAAACTTTTTTTTTTTTTTTTAATGAAGTAAATAAAGCCAGTTTTCAATCATTTTTAATAACAATTTCCTCTAACTTTTTGTAAAAACTAAAATTTAGTCTCTATTTTCAAATTTGGGCTGATTATAAACTCTTAAATTTCATTCAATTTTTTTAATTATGCAAGGGGGTCAAAAATGAATGGCAACACCTACGGTGGGGCAACACGACATTCCCTATGCTTGGTACGTTTTGATTATTGAAGGCGTGGGGTAACTCAGATTGGTTACCACATGTCAAATTAAGAAAAACCTAGACAAAACCTTAAAGCCTTATAAATCTAGATTTTTATTCAGACTAAAGCCCTCTCGAAGCACCATGTAATTTATATAATAATATGTGATAAATGAATCCTATTTTCAGCCTGTCTCAAAATATTTTGTTGGAGTGACATTGTGTCACTACGCCACTAAACCTGAATGTCTCCTACTTTAGTGGTTATAAATTCGCCCGTTTTTGACCCACCATGATTTAATCTTCTGATAAATTAATAAAAATTAATGAAAAGTATATTTTTTCAGTGCATCATAAAAAGGAATGATCAAATAAAAATCTCATGTAAAAATTGTGTTTTTTTATAATTGTTTTTCATTAAAAATGTATTTTTCAAATCTTTGTCAATATCCGATCAAAAAATATTGTATTGTTTTCATTAGATAAAAAAATGACGACGTCCTTCAAGCTTTTCGTGTTTTAGGGAGAACCTGTTTCTCTAGAGAACAAATTAGAGACACGGCAATCTTTTTTTTTTCTTTACGATTAGATATAACTTTTGACTGACATTTCAAGGAGTGCTAGGGGTATTCTGTTACCAACTATTGAGTTTTTAGTTTAAGTTTTTTATTTGCCTAGGCGACGGGTTCGAATTTGCGTAGACCATCCATTCAATTTTTTTTAAAATGTATTAATGACATTATTCTATTAATTATTTTTATTTTAGGAAAATATTGAAATACGATATTTTTCAATTTTATTTTAAAAAGATCCTTAAACGATTCTTATTAAATATTATTTATCAAAGATTCTTCAGACTAGTATACTTTTTTTCTATTACTGCGTTTAGGTACATTATTTAAAAATGTATTATTTATATAATATATTTATTTATTTACAAATCTTAATTTACAACTCAACAATAAAAAGTATTTGTTACATATGGTATTACAAATTCAATTTCTCAAACTAAATGATGAATTATTATTAGGTATAATTCAAGCATTCATTTTACATCTACATATAAAATCATCAAAATTATTACCTACAATTCTATATTAAAATAATATTGGTAAATAAATAATAATAATGATAATTAATAAGGGAAACATTTATCATCTCTGGGGAAAAAATGCTCTTCGGACATTCTTTTTTTTTTTTTTAATTCAAAACTTAAACGATGCTCTCAAAAATAATAATCTCCAATTCAAGTTTAACTTAAACTCGCCGTGTCCCCAATTTTGAACTAGCATCAAAATTAAATAAACAGCCGCCGTTGTTAAAATCTTTTTTTTTTACTCGATACACGGCCGCCGTTTCTGCAGGCTCTGTCTTTTTTTAATCACAATTCAAAAATCTATAAAAAAATCATTTTTTTAACCAATTTTCTCAATTTGAAGAAAATATATTTAAAAAACCGTATACTTTTGATTTAAAGTTAGGATGTTTATTTTAAAAATATAATTTTTTTTTAAAATAAACATCCTAACTTTTTTGGCATGTATTTTAAAAGAATCTATTGTAAAATTAGATTATTTTTAAGAGTATTTATTATTTATAAAGAATTATTTATTTTTTATGTGTATTTATAAAATATTCTACAAAAATTTGAATTGCAAGAAATTAATTCGCTTTTTTCTTCCTTTTTTTTTTCATTAAGGAATTGCTAATTGTTGTAAAATAATTTAAATTATCCATACCTTCCACAAATGATACGATATTTCTATTATGGTAAATTTTATTTACTGTAAAATTTAATTCCCAGAAATCAGTTTTTCTCTCTGCGCGGATAAAAAGTAATCAGTTTCAGTTTTTATTAGTGATGGGACGATTCCCGGAATCGTAAGAATCGTGTATTTTTCGGGGTATCGAAATCGGGATCGCGTTGTTAAATGAAAACCTTAGATTTACGATTCTTTCATTACGATTCTCTTAAATGTTTAAGTTTTGTACTGTAACGTTTAACGATACTTATCGATCTATTTTTTTTTTACAAATCTGGTAAAAACTAATCTTCAATTTTTGAAATAATTTTAATTTATGGGGTAGGGGTAGAGAAAGTGCTAATTAATTAAAAATATATAGAACTTTTTAGAATACTAACAATTATTTAATACAGACAGCAGTCTAGACAAACTCAAGAAAATTTAATTCTCAGAAACCGAAATCAGCTACTGTTTAAGAAATTAATCGCATTTCACTTTGATCCTGCCGCCTGCCATCGCGCTCAAGTTGGTTTTTCAAACATGAAGTAAATAAAGCCAGTTTTCAATCATTTTTAATGATAATTCCCAAACTTTTTGAAAAATCTAAAATTTAGTCTATTTTCCAATTTGAACTAATTAAACTATGAATTTTCATGAATTTTTTTTTTCTTAAACGCTTCAGTGCAAGGGGGTGGGGGATTGGATGGCAACCCCCCAATTTTTTTTTGATTTAATATTCAATTATTAAAAGACGTAGTAATTCTCTTAAAGAGTTATCTCATAAATTTTCATAAATTTTTTACTAGTTTTAAATAAGAAAATGATAATTTTTCATTAACTTCCAATAAATTTTGGAAAAAACCCAAAACAACCCAATATATACTTCCAAACTATACAGACATTAAATAAATCCTTCGTTAATCAAAGAGCAATAATCGTGTTTCCAATATGTGGGGTTGGGTTGCTGAGCGCACAAGTAAAACCTACATAGCTAAAGAATCGGAATCGTACTTGGTATCAAAATTGTTTATCAACATTTTCTTGGAATCGGTATCGGACCCGGAGAAAATTTAGGAATCGTCCCAACACCAGTTTTTATTACCCTGGGTCAAAATCTTTCACCATAATTTAAAGGAAAATAAGTCACAGAATTTTGTAAGATGTTTAGATATCTATCATCATTTAATCTGTCAGGAGATAATTACAAAACTCCGATACTCCAGCTTAAATGGGATTTTATCAATTATAATCACGGTTTGGTAAGTAATTAATTATTACAATCTTGTTTATTAGTGATTGAAATAACAATTAAAAAAAATTATGTCATTGGTTGAAGTTGTTTTTAAATTATTGCTTTTTCTTTTCGATTTTTAGGGAATAACAAAAAAATAATGGCGGGGAATTTTAAAAACATTGACATTTGGAAAATTTAAGTCTGTAATGTCTTTTTTTCCTTTTTTTCCTTCAAAGTTTAATCTCCTTTCATTAAATTGAATCGGTTAGAAAGTAGTAATTTAAAGTGAAAATTGTGTTCTTCAAATAACAAAGTCGTGTAGACAAAAAGAATGTTTATCAAAATGATAGTTCTCTGCATTAAATGACCTAAAATGGTTGATATTCCGTAAAACAAAACATTTATTTGTTAAAATCCGCTAAGATTTAATTTTCTTGAATGAAATGGTTTTTATAACTAAACTACTGGTAAATATGCACTTGAAAAACTAGCTGTCATTTTTTTTAAGATAAAAATATTTTTTTTATTGGGGCCTGTTATAACTTCCCACGCTCTGTGAAAAATGCTGCCCTCTCGCATGTGCCACCCAGGGCGAACCACCCCTCCCGCACCACGTTTGATTTGCTAATGAATAACCGCTTGTTTTTTCTATCATTTAAAGAAGGTCGTTTTTCCGTTAATTTTTCTTTTTCGATTATCGGTTAGTTCCCCTTTGTGGAATGAAATTAAAATTTCCATTCCATTTTTTAAACAACCCAAAAAAGCGTTTATCACGTGCATATTTACCCAAATTATTAAATAAAAAGGTTTTGAACAGATCATTTCTTTGGCTATTAATAATACCCGTTAGAAAAATAACCCGTTAGAAAAATTTAATAAATTTTACCTTTTTAAATATTGAATTATAAGTATTGGAAATCGATAATCGAAAATATCAGATTCTAGAAGCAAGAGCGCCGCCGCGCGCCGCTCCGCACCGCACCGCTCCGCCGCTGTGATTAAGATTGCAAGTTGAACGCTTAACTGTGTCGTGTCGTGGGCCAGTTGCTAGAGGGTTTGTTTCGCACGATGTCGTCTGAAGGTTCGAATACTTGGGGTTTGGAATGGCAACAGTGGCTTTTTTGTCATTGATAGGATCGAAACCGCTATTTGTTATTAGTTATGCAAGATTTTGTCTTGTCTAATCATAACGTTAATTGAAATTGTGTTGTTGGATTGTGTGCGGACAAGCAAATCAGGTCAAAGACAGACCACAGAGTTTTAAGTATAACAAAACTAACTATTTTACATAATTATTGTAGTTTGTTTGTTACTGTTTAACGGTGTCACGTCATTTAATGCCGAAAACAATCATTTTTGGTAAACGTTATTTTTTTAATAACACGAACTCTGCTGCTGCACTATTTAATCCATAGCTGAAGAGAATGTCGGGATTCATACCTTTCCCAATGGTATTAATTCAAATATAAATGCAAACGGTACGACTAGGATTCGAAATCGCGTACTACGATTCTGGCTTGACTGCCTAGATCCACTCATGTTCACCCCATTATTGTAATTGAAAATCTAGTTTGTATACCAGGGTTTTAATGATTAAGGCCAGAACATTTTTGTACAGTAAAGTCAGGGCAATAGCATCAGAATTTTAAGATAAAAATAAACGAGGCAATCTGACGATGTGGGGTTCGAGTTCCGTTGTTGTGGGCCATAACACGCTTTTTTGCCTTTAATACGATAAGAATATATATATATATATATATATATATATATATATATACGCGGTCTTTATTATAAAGTATTGATGCCACCAAACACCTCGCAATGATCGAGGAGAATTCATCTCAAAAACACCAAACACCAGGGTTTGTTGTTTATTTCCTTAGGGAAAAAATAAAACAATTTATTATAAACTCTCCCAGCCCAGCTGCTTCTGATAATATACAAAGAAAAAAAAACCAAATCAAAACATAGTAAAAAAAAAAATGTATAAGAATTTTTTTGTTCTTACTTTTAATCATTCATCTATTTATTTATTTTTTTAGTTCGTTTTTATTTTATTTGTTTGAAACAAAAACAATGTAAGTTTTTAGGTCGAAACACGTTTACCATCGGTATTTTTTTTTAAGAGAGAATCTCTCTCTCCTCTCCTCTCCTCTCCATACTGACATTGACATATATTATTTTTACTACGTTTTTATAGGTAGTGGGGTGGGGGCGGAGCAGTGAGAAAAACTGGAATCGTATTACACGAGTTCAAATCCCAGTCAAAACCATCACATTACATTCACTTTCAGTTGTCTCGAGCAGATGAGGCTCGTTAACTTGGGAGAGTAACTCATATAGAAAAAGGAATGGAAATGGACACTCGCTGCTAAAAAAAAATATGCACACTTTTCAAAGCTGATTATTTCCAGAAAAATGTATTTTCAACAGATATTTTTTGCTTATTAAGACCAAAAAAGATCAAATATCAAATTTTAAAAAAAGGGACTTTTTCTTTCTTTTTTAAGTACAAGCTATCGTTAGACAAAAGTTGTTGAAACAACAAAAAAAATTCAGGTACTTCGTGAAAGTTACAATTGAAATTTTTAAAAATTACGAAAATTAGTAAATATTACTTACATGACACAAATTAATAAAATAAAGGTAA
>JAYKTE010089608.1:0-14023 GCA_036873565.1 Xipholeptos notoides
TAGTATACAAAGAGAGTGGTAGTGGGAGGAGTTTTACTTACAATCAGGGGAAGTAACTCATGTTTACGATACTATAAGCTCCAAGGTCCGGTAGTTGATAGTAGTTGTTTTTTGTAATTCTTACTCTGCCCATGATTGATACGTACATCAAACAAGGGTGAAAGCTAAGCACTGGATGCGACGAATAAGTCACCTTAAATAGTAAGAAATGTTTTGGCGCGTGAAATGTGACATGTGATTTTCACGCGCCGAAACTTTAATAAAAATACACCCTGAAAGCAATGCATTTTTTTGTCTTTCAAGATGGGAGCGTCGTAAGGTAGGTACAATTTTCTTCAAATCTATAACTTGGATGCTGAAATTTTCTTTAGTTTTGTCCCCAAATCTTACCAATTACAATTCAACGTTTTATTCACTTTGACAATATTTACGGTATCATTGATGGTTTAATTAAAGATTGTGTCGTTAAAATTAAATTCTCACACATGCACCACATTTACCTTTGGAGAAAAGTTGTATAGTGATCACAGGAGTATTGGTATTCGTTTGCCTATTTTTGCTCTTCAACCCTGAGTGTAGGTCACAGAATGAAAAATATAGAGTGATAAATACCTTTGGGTCCACAGCTTATAATATGATGTGAACGAGTAGAATTGGCATTTTTTTCCATATTTTCTTTCTTCCACCCTAGGTGTAGGTCACAGAACGGAAAATATACAGTGAAAAAGACTTTTGGACACACAGCTTATAATATGATGTGCAGGGCAGTATTGGCATTTATTTGTCTATTTTTGTTCTTCAAACCTCTGTGTAGGCCACAGAACGAAAAATATGGATGAAAACGACCTTTGTGTCCACAGCTTATATGTTGACCGTATGTCTTTAAAAGGTCTTAATAGGGCTTTTTTTCTTTTTTTTTTAAGTACTTTGTTAATTTTTAGTTGTTTTTTTTTTTATTTTATCATAATCAATTTGCTGAAATTGGAGAAATATCTTTTCTTAATACATTGTACAACACGGAACAAATAACTTGGTAAAATCGATGGCACTTCATCTATTTCTATGGTTTCTTTATATAGTACTCCGTGAAGGTTCGCAAAAGTCTGCCAGGGAAATCAACTTGGGCCAGCGGATAAACAGTCAGACTTCGGAATCGTAGTATTCAAGTTCGAACCCCAGTCGTTCCGTTTGCATTCATATTTGGACTTATATCCTTGGTAAAGGTATCCAACCCCACTTTCCTTACAGATATCTATTAAATAGTGCATATTGTGTTATTCAATAAACTAAGCGTAGACAAGAAATGACGTTTACGAAAAACGACTGTTCTCGGCATTAAATAGGCTAGAATTTTTGATATTATAATTATTTGGTCGAGCACCAACCCAAGTTAGGCACAAGGCCATTTTATGTGGTCATCCCTAGGCTTTTGTAATCAGTGTTGCCCTTCACCTAGATGAACTACTCTCCCGTGTTAATGAGACTCATCTACCCTGAATGTAGTGGTTTTTGACTGGGATTTGAACTCGTGTAATACGATTCCAGAGACTGAGCTTTTTCCACTGCTCCAATCTCGCTGTCCATACTTATTAAATTCATTAAATAGAATACACCGTTATCAGTAAATTGATAATAAATGTTTTAAAAAGATGAATGAATGCAAAATGTCTTTTTTTTTTTTTTTCCAGCTTTGGGTATTTTTACATTCAGCTCCGTGATAGATTTAATTATTGCCTTAGAAAATGATGGAATCATTGATGACTTCATGGAATTCTATCTACGAGAAGGAGAACCATACCTTCGAACATCTCATGGCACAATGATTTGTTATTGGGATGGCATTGCTCATTATGCAATGTATTTGATTATGTTGGCTGCTTTGTCTTGGAAGTAAGTAAATCTACATAAATATCTTTTATGATAAGACATGTTAACTTTTGAAATCCTTGAGATGGGAGTATGATGAATTCTAAAAGTTTTATTCTGACTATTTTCCTCATCCATATTTTCTTTCTCACTTTTCAAAATCCTTGAGGCATGATGAATTCTAAAAGTATTAATTGGACTATTTTCCTTATAGTCTCAACCAAATCACCCTTCAGTCTTTCTCAGGTATCCTAAATTAACTCATTGTTTTTAGATCTATCTTTTTTTTTTAAATTTACTGTTGGTTTTATTTTCTTCTTTTAACAAATTCAGATAATACATGTATTGTAAAATTATTTCACCTCTCTGAACTCATTTATAATGTCTTTATTGTTGAAATGATTAAAAAGGTAAGATTTTTTTGACAAATATAGCTAAAATTTCAGCATGCAATTAATAGTGGATAACAGACAGTTTTCAGTTGGTATATTCAATATGAGAGACACATCTTTCAAGTTATAGGCTATGGGCTCAAATGTCTATATTACTACATTCTTTGATCTACCCTTAGGGTGTAAGAAAAAATTAAGCAAACGAATGCCAATAGTTCTCTGAACACTGGGTAGGGCTGAGTCATCGTCAATCAGACCATGCCTGAGGGCTCGGCACCTCAAAGGCGCCCGCCTGCCTGGTTGCCAATAAAATTATCAAGGATGTCCTTGTTACACACTCTAATACATGCATTCTAATTCAATCATTCCGCTTTGCCTGCACATCATAATGTGTGTCTAATGGCCGTAGCTGACTACCGGGCAAATCAATATGCACATATCACCTGCTGCTGCACAGACTCTACATACAGCATTTAACTGTAAAAAATGGGAGAGGTGAGGCTATTGTATTTCTACTGAAGAGCTCATAACATTCTCATTTCGCCCCTGCATGAACATCATATTATTGTGTGCAGATGTTGCACTATTGTGAAAATTTGATAATCACAACACAACCATCATTGATGCAGTAAATATTGTTGAAGTGAATAAAAAGCTGAATTGTTATTGGTCAGATTTTTTTGGCCAAATATAGCCAAAATTTCAGCATGCAATTTGGGGATTAGGATTGAAATAACGAATGAACTAATGCAATCAAATTTCATTTTTGAAATAGTAAATAGTTTAGAAGTGAAATATTTGGAATTAAATGAAATTTTGTAATTTAAAACCTGAATTATTGTAATTGTTCAATTTGTTTGTGGGTGTTAGCAGGGTCAGTCATCAGCAGACATGTGGTTAGATAGGAAGAAACTAAACAGAAAATATAACAATAGGGTTAGGTAAGTCAACCATAATACTATTAATAGAATAGTATTTTTACAATGGAACAGTTCATTATTGTAGGATTAGGTGAGTTCACCATAACATATACGCATGCAGAAAAAGGAAGGTTATAAATCCAACTAGTATTTTTGTATAAAGATTAAAAGACTTTCTTTTTTGATTATTATATTTTTTTAAATTTTATTTCTAGTCAGAGTTATCGTGATGTTGGCCTTTACTGGTCTGGTTCTATTATTCACAGTATGTTGGTTTTTGTTCCTGGAAGCATAATTGGTAAGTTCTATAAAAAAGAAATAAAAATGGCTTGACCATTAGGATGTATAAATCAATAAAATCTTGATTATAAATCCAACAAATTGTACATAAAAATTCAATTTGTCTAAAATATCAAAAACTCAAATTGACCAAACTTTCAGTACAAAATTTTTAAATGAAATAAAAATTTTATATTTAATGGGAAAAAACTCATCTGAGTGAGAGTTAAATTCTTATAATTTGTTAGTTCAATCATTAATAATATTAATGTAGTAATAAATGATTACTTATTTTTGAGATAATATTTTTTAATACAGTTTTAATAAGAAACTAATTTCTGCTCTTATTTTTGATTAAATAGTGCATGTTGTGTTATTCCACAAAAAAACCCAACAGAGTGTGTAAAAAAAAAAGTTTAAAAAAATAACATTCACAAAAAATAATTGTTTTTGGCATTAAATGACCTAAAAAGGTTGATATGCTGTAAAACACACACACACAAAAAAATCCATTTTTATCTGTAAATAAACCATTCAACTTGCCTTTAGATTAGTTTCTCCTTTATAATCAATCCTGTTAAAGGATTCATAGTTGATATCTTAAAGCAATTAGAGAAGAAAGAAAAAAGGTTGTTTTGCTTAATATTTGCTTGTAGAGATTCTAAAACCATTGAATATAATAATTATAAAAGAAAGAATAGCATTGATTTTGATTAAAAGTAAATAATTTTTTAAAAAATTCTTTTTTTCTTCTTTTAGGCAAACATGGTATAAAATGGGTCGTGTTTTTAAACGTACCATATTTTATAATTCCAATTTGTGTTGCTGTGAGTTTGCTGCAGGACAGACCAAAATATAGAGAAATTCCGATGGAGAAAGATGAGGAACCAGAAAAAGAAAAAAAATGGGTTTGTACTGTTCTTCCTTGGTTTTCATTAATTTTTTTTTTATTCAGCTTTTCTAGTTTTGTGAGACTGTGGCATAACCATAGTATATTAGTGGTTTTTATGATCATGTTTGTTCGGGATGAGATCAAATTAGCTGCCTGGCATCGGGTTCAGCTGGAACTACATACGTATTCAACAAAAACACTTTGAAATGTTTGTTTGTGTTTTACGGCATACTAACCTTTTTAGATCAATTAATGCCGATAATAATTTTTATAAACGTTCTTTTTTGTCCACACGTTGTTTTTTTTAAAAATAACATAGTATGCATTTAATCCATAGCTGGAGGGAATGAGGGATTCATGCATTTCCCAAGCACATGCAAATGAAAAAAATTATCCATATTAATATTTTCTTTGCAAAATGGTTAAAAATCATGTAGAGATTTTTATCGCAAAAGAAGGTATAATCAATAGTCTGAATTTACAAAAGTTGACTTGAAAATTGCAAATCTTATATAGAATTCTTGGTTTTTGAACATCCCAGATCTCATACAAATTGGTATTCGAATCACAAAATGAAAAATTTTTGCATTGGTTTTGGAATGAAACTTGGATTTCGCACCGATCTCAGGAGATGAAAATGCGTAAATTGTTCTGAGCCTTCGTAGAATTTGAGGTCATGTGACCCTAATCGTTCTCCAAATAAAAGTAAATAAAAAAAAATTGAATGGAAATTAATTTTAAGGGTTTTTGCCTTTTGCTGATGTATGGGATGTTAGTTTTCAGAGATTTATAATGATGAAATCCCCTGGCTTTTTATAAAAATTAAAATCTAATCTCTATTCTTTAATCCTAACACATAAATGAGTAATCATCATTTTACTTTTTCCTCAACGTTTAAATATTGGGAAGTTGTCAAATTTTTTGGCATTCTCAGCGTGTGGGTCTTTGTTGTCCTCGACTTGACTTGTGCAGGTGCCCTCTTATATCTCTCGGCCTTTATGCATTTCTTCTTATGTACTCTTACTGTATTTATACTTTGTTTTGCCTTAAATTTCTCGCCTCTTCAAAGGTAAGGATAAGGACATTAAATTTGATTTTTTTATAATTTTATCATAATTTCTATTTATAATATTGATGTTTATTTGATCATGATATATACTGAAATTATGTGAAATTAATTATGGAATGGATTAAAACTGTTTCCATTATTCCTTATAGGTTAAATGGATTCGGATTTTGAACAAATCACTTTTCGAACTTGGTTTCTAAACGGATTAAGTTCGAAAACGGTGTTGTAGTTGAGTAGGAAGACCTCTCCTCACCCATTCGGGCTTGGATCAGTCTTCCTGTTGTTATAGTTTTCGCAATCTAAGAGTATTCTGAGACTCCCAGTCCTTACCGTAAGGGGTAACTCTAATTGAGGATGTTTTTTTAGCTCACATGGTTGGTCGTTGTGAGGAGGAGGGAACGTCTTTCAGTTTGAAAATGCATTCAACTGATCATGACATGGACCGCCAACCAGCCTGGTAGAGTACCTGATATTCCTAAAAGGCCACCCATATCGTAGTACTGAGCAGGCTGTACATTATCCGTGTAATATTTACTACTCAGGCTGCTTATTCTACAATGCGTGAGGATTTCCTCCCCTCCCATCACATTAATTCTGTCATTTATCAATATAAATGTAGTTGCGGTAGTAACTACATAGGATGGACTTCCTTACGCCTTGATTTCAGAATGGAGCAGCATCTACCGCCTAGGATTGTGGTCTCTTCCTCTAGAGGCAGCCAACTTATCAACAATTTGGGTTCCATTATCGCTGAACTTCTTATAAATAGCAGGATCTGCATTTCTGACTTCAATGTGGATCGTTTTGCTGTTGTAGCTCAATTCCACTCCATTTTTCATCTGAATGTGTTGGAGTCAATTTACATTCGGACCTATAAGCCTTCTCTTTGCAAACAGAGAGAGTGCTTGTTGAGTCTGAATGTGATAATACTCTAGTTCCTTTTAGAGAGAAAAAAGCGTTTTTCATTCGACAAATTTTTTTTTCTATTTCATCCCATTCTATATGAAACACTATTTTTTCTTCACACTTTTTAAACCCCCAAATAAAGCTGATGAGTAGGGGCAAAACCGGTTCTTTTAGTTCTTAGGTTTTTTTTATTATCATATCATGTCCTTAAAAGTCCAACACATTTCTTGCTATTTTGAGGTTTTTTACACTCAAATATATATATATATAATAGTGTTGCTGCTCAAGATTGTATCTGTTACAACTTTCAACCTAATCTTAAAAAAAAGGATTGTCCTGTCCTATCAAAAAACTTAAAAGTATTAAGGATGTAAATACAATACAAATATCTCAAGTAGCTAACAATGTAATAGACTGCTATTACATTTAAACAGCTAAAATTGTAGTCTGTCTTGTCACCAGACAAAAAATTACTTTTATTTAGGCAAACCAATTTGATTGTCAAGAACCCAAATGATTATGACGTATCCATTGAATTTTTTATGGGTCTAGCTAGTCTTAATAATTGTTGATTTATAGCGAATTTCAAGAACATTGTATTTCTAGGATATATCTATTTGGTCCAGCACAAACCCAAGTTAGGCACAATGCCAGTTTTACGTGCTCATTGTATCCCTGGGCTTTTGTAAGCAATGTTGCCCTTCACCTAGGATATTCATAATTTATATTGAAATTATTAAAAAAATTATACTGAAAGAAACAAGATAAATAACTATTGTGAATACATCCTGTTGTTCAGGAATCAGTTTGTCTACTTCATAAATTGATATGCTTTCACTGAATCGAGTTGTTTTCATACATCCTTCTCAGCATATCTGCATTAAAAGTTAATCAGTGGCCAATTCAACCTTTTATTATTTAAGAAAGAGATGAATGTCTCAGACAGAATAAGTAGAATGAAGAACAGAATATAACGGTGCTGACATCAACTGCGTTGGCTTCGTAAATGTTCAACAGGTTCTGATGGATGTTGATCAGTTCAATTTTTTTTCTGCATGGAGGAATTAAATGACGCATCTCTGCTTCTGACACACGTCCATAACAAGAGTTGCTTTCTTGGAGTCTCACACCGTCAATATCTGCAACAGAGATTAAACTTTCAGATCATTAATGCATAAGTTCAGTCATCATAACAATGCAATTTTCAATCTCTTCTGATCCATTTGAACAGAACAAAATAATAAGTGGCATTGTTTTGGAACAACCCTCGTTTATTAACCCTTTTATTTAATTATGGTAAATGGAATTAAAACAATCTTCTTCATGGATCGAATAAAGAGTTTGGTTTACAATTCTGTAACTCCCAACATTAACATATAACTTCTCTAGTTCAACAAGATACCTGAGATAAAAAGTAACACCTGATGAAGATGGAAGAGCACCTTGGCAAAATGTTATGTATCTATACTATATAATAAAGATTTGTGTGTGTTTATTTATATTCTATATTCATATTCTGATGCTCTACTGACTGATCCATTAGTGCTGTACACAATTTTATTTTTTCTACTGAGTCGAATAATTATTTAAAATACTCCATTTTGCTAGTTAATGTATAAAATTTTGTTTAAAATGAATTAAATGAAAAAAGATGCCATGTTTAAAGGTCAAATTTATTAAATCATTTTATAAACCTGTTATTTTTTAACATGCATATACACTAGATTAGATTAGTTTGTTTTGTTAATTAATGTATAAAATTTAGTTTGAAAGGAATTAAATATCAATTAAAAAGCCTATTATAAAAGTAAAATTCATTAAATTATTCTTAAAACCAATTATTTTTAATGGGCATTTACACTAGTAGAACAATAAAAATGAAAGAAAGAAATACTCAAAATCAGGGGTTGGGTAATTTTTGGGGGTGTTGTGACCCCAATAGAATTTATAGTAAAATGAATTTACCCACACACATGGAAGTACTTTGGGGAACAAACCAATTTGGTTATAGAATTCATGAATAATGAATAAACAAAAAAATGTATATTGGAAAAATGTTTAATTGTTAATTTCATCTATCATAAGAAATAAAAGTCTGTCTTTTTGGCATGGAAATAGCACACAAGAAAACACCCACATAGGAATGACATTTATAAACAAAAATAAAACACATTACATAACACACCAGCAAAACTATTGACCATCATGTATTTTAAATTCATACAATAACAAAAGAAAATTTCATTGAATCTACTATTATGGGGAAAACTATATATCCTTTCTGGCATAAGAATGGAACACAATAAAAAAGAATGTTTATTCTTCCTGGCATAAGAATGGCACATAATGAATTTACCCCTGTTTCCCGACCACTGCTCTAAATGGAATTCACCAACCCCCAAAAATGAAAATAATTTTTGTTTTATTTTATTTCCAGTTATCAACTTTTGAAAATCTTCTCCATCGACCATTGGATGCCTTATTTATTTTCTATTTTTTAGCTGCTTCATTTGTGGCTTTAATTCGAGCTTGCGTAAGTAGAAATTATTATCATTAATCCTAAAGGAATAAGCATACTATCATCAATTGGGTTTATAAAATTTTTTAATGTTATTCAAGAGGAATTATTTTACATTTTGAGTCCATTAACATTTTAATATTATTTAAGAGGACTCATTTTACATTTCGGATTCATAAACATTTTAATGTTATTCAAGAGGACTTATTGTAAATTTTGGGTTCATAAAAATCTTAATGTTATTTAAGAGGACTTATTTTACATTTACCTCTATGTATAGAAATTGAAATAATTAACAAACTTTTTTGTAATCCAAAATACTTCAAAACTAAAAAAAACTTTCATCTTCTTATTTAAAAACTTGATTGGTCTGCATGACTAATCACTTTAATGAGAGACAAACCTTTATTGACTATGACATTATGCTAGAACCATTCTTCTTGGTAATGGGTTGTTAGTAAAATACTTGTACGATTATTATACCAATTGTTAGGGTAATAAGACACATTTATGCCTTTGTCAAGTGTATTAGTAAATTTAATGAGATAACTAAAGTTTGTTTTCATTTGGAGACAGCTCCATTTATCTGTATATGTTGTGCGTATGTATATATATATATAAGTATACACACACACACACACACACACACACACATATATATATATACAAATTATTTTACATCTTTTGCACTAATGCTTCTTGGTTTTAATAAAAGAAATTGTTAAATTTATCTTTTTTAACATGCTTAATTTTCCAAGAAAAAATGATTTTAAGTTTATATTTTTTTAACATGCTTACGTTTTATAAGAAAAAGATGATTTTAAAAATATTTATTGTAATGTAAACTGACTGTTAAATTTACCACATTTTATAACCTTGGTTGAAGACTCCTTGTATCTATTTTCATTTTTTTTCTAGGGAGTTCTTGGTTCAGGGAGTTTACTCTTTAAATCATATTTGGTTAATATTGAACCATACATGGAAGATGAAACAAATTATCCAAAGATGCAAGTAAGTAAAATGATAAAAATATTTCTTTCTAAACATTATAAATTATTCTGTAGAATTGTGTTTTGTTTATTCAATTAAAAGTGATAGATAGTCGTTACATAAACCATTTATATTTCATTTTACACTAAGATTTCATTGTTTGGAAAAATGTGAGCTTGACAAGAACAGTCTTGTCAATAAGAGTTCATGACTTGTTTTGTTAGCCTAGAACAGTGGTAAATTACCCCAAATGGGGTAAATTAAAATTCTTTTGGGGGGAGGCGGGGTAATGAACATGCTCTGGATATGGATGTGCTAAGTGATGTAAAGTTGGAGAAAAGAATGCATCGAGGATCCCATGATTTCTTGTGTGCTATATCTATGCCAAAAAGACAGAATTTTATTTCCTATAATAGAGGAAATTAACAATTAAAAATTTTTCCAATGTACATTTTTTGTTTTTACAGGGTAAAGGCAAAGTTTATTTCTAAAGGTCTTATATAGATTATAAAAAGGGGGAGAGAAAAAAAAAAGGTGGGGGTTAAATTATTAGTAGAGAGAAATTTAATTGTGAAGGACTAGAGTGTAATTATACACAGACCTAGTAGGCATTCTCTCTGTTTGCAGAGAGTTGGTCTACGAGATCATATGTATAATGACCCCAGAACTTTCAAATGAAAGTTGGAGTGCGATCTTGATAACACTGTAAATCGGTTGGCACTCAAACCTATTCTACATCCATCACTATTTATTAGGTGTTCACAAATAGAAGAACCTGATGTATTTTGGAATTTCCCATATATATATATGCATGTATGTATGTATGTATATAAATATATTTAATTTTCCTTTTCCATTGTAGATGTTGGTGTATTTTTTCTACTTCACTCCTTATTACATTTGGATGGTAAATTTCTTATTACAACCAAAATCAAAACAGCAGCAACAGAAATCCTGGGTTGTAGATTGGTCCATAATTCACGCTGGAGCTGCAGCACAAGCCCAGTTTTGTCATATCGGCGCTTCTCTTCACTATCGCACACCTTACAGCTTACGTGTTCCCCAAACTCCAATCTGTTGCAGCATCTTTTGGATCATCAACCTGATGCTAGTAGTTGTTCCACATTTCTTTATGGTGCACTGTCAAGCCCAAGTGAATCTGATTGTAGAAGACGACTCTTCAGATATTTCAAAGTCCTTAAAATCAATGGGAAGTCAAGCTTCGTTAGATGCTATTGATCGTTTGGTAGAAAATGCAACAAAAAACAAAATGATCGCTTTACAATCAAAATAATCAAAAGAATTCAATTTTGAAATTGAATTATATTTTCATTTTTTTGATAATTTTTTTGCCTTCAAATTTCCATATCTATCATAATATAAAAATCAGATCGCCGTGGTTGTATGAGACCCTACATCTTGTAACTCTCCAGAAAATGAAACCACAATAGTTACTTAAAGGAAAAACAAATACTGTTTATACGTACAGCTATTCAGAAAATGAAACCAAAATAGTTTTTAAAAAAATGATTCAGACCACTAAAATTTGCTTATGTGCGGTATTGCCTTTCTATATAATAGACTTCCTTAACTACCTTAGAGACAATCTTTAGAAATGAATTTACTAGAGAAAAGCATTGGAAATGAATTTAGTATGAAAAAGCATTAGAAATTGATTTAGTATAAAAAATCATTAACTGCTTTCCTATATAATAGGCTTTCTTAATTACCTTAGTGGCAAGTCCTCAGCGGTTCATGGGGAAAGCCAGGCAATACTTCTAGTCTTAACTAAAATTCTAACTTAATCAAAAAATATTGATTGCCATTTTTGGAAGTTAAGATCTTGGAAATTCTACTTCTCAACCTCTACTCGAATTCTGCTTGATTATAGTTTTCAAATTTGGTTTACTTTTCTGTATCAAATATCCACCGAACTCATCTATGAAGATCAGAATTTTGTAGTTATGCAAGGCACTGATATCCAGTAAGCAGAGCTGTGTTTAGTAACAATGCCTTTCCCACACAGAATGCACCTTTTGGCCCATTCGCCCAAAAAATGGAACTTGTGCACCTCCAACAAATTGAAGGTTTCTATCAAAGATTATATATTGAGAGAGACAGAGATATTTCAACATACAAGTATGATAATTTTCCCGTTAATTTGATAATTGTTTTGTAATTTGTTTTTCATTAGAATAGATTTGCAAAGCCAAGGAGCCTTGCGCCCACCCCTGCAATTGTGGGGTCTATGGGGGCCCTAAGCACAGCCCTGCCCGTAAGAATATTTATTTCCACAGCTAATCTCACCCAGATTAATAGTACTAACGAAAAATAGGACAGCTTTGACAAAATTTGAACTTCGATAAATATTATTCAGTTACAAACTCATTTTCAGATTTTACTACTTATATTGATTTTAAGCAACGTCGGCTTGGATATGAAGTTGAATTTAAGAATCATGCGCGAGTTGGAATCTTATTTATTCCATTTACTTTCACAATAGGACTAGTACCCTTAGGAAAGGTATGAATTCCCAGATTATCCACCCCAGCTATGGATTAAATAGTGCTTATAAGATGTTGATAGTAACAACCTGACTAGCACCACCGCTGCCAAAAACGAGTTATGTATACCATTGTATTCCTAAAAGTCTCTTCTACCATGTGGAAGAGAAGAGATGGTCAAATTCAGACTGAAACATGGGTGAAAATTAACTAATGTACAGACTTGAGAGAACAATCCAACAAGTGCCACAACACTCTCACCAATTGTATGCCTTAAGCTAACCAACAATTGCCTGCCAGCTAATGAGAGATTTTTAGCTAAATACAGTGTGTCCCGACACGTGCCACAACACTCTGTCCAATTGTATGCCTTAAGCTACCTGGCAAGTGCCTGGCAGCCAAATCGAGGGCACAAGACAAAGATTTTCCGCCAATCACAGTGTGTTCTGTTGTTTACTCGCTCAAAGTCTTTTTCTCCGTTTTTTATTTTTTTGCGCTTGTTACTCTGAATGCCTCAAATTGTATGATTTAAAAAAAAAATATGTGGACAAAAAGTATGTTTCTCAAAAATGATTGTTTTTGGCATTGAATAACCTTAAAAGGTTTATATGTTGTCAAAAAAATATATTGATATTACTTAATTTGAGTTTTGATAAAAGAAAAAACCTTCAAAATTAAAAGCTTTGTAAATAAAAAGTTGAAATAAGAATTACGTGAAAAAGAAAAAAAACTTGACTTCTGTATTGTTATCTACAAGGTTGTTTGTTTAAATGGATATATCTATTTGGTCGAGCTCCAACCCAAGTGATGCACAAGACCAGTTTTTTTGTGCTCCCTCTTTCCCTGGGCTTTTTTAATTAATGTTGCCCTTCACTTAGACGAGTTACTCTCTTGAGTTAACAAACCTCATCTGCCCAAGACAGCGAAAAGTAAATGTAATGATTTATGTATCCAATTGAAAACTAGAAAGTAAACTACTCAAAAATATTTACCTTGAACTTGACAATGATGGTCTTCATTTCTATGCTCTTCAAACAACCAACACGCTTATTAAACCAACAATCTCACAACAAAATAACACAAAATTGAAATTGGAAATAGATAGATAAAAACTCCCCATAAAATCTACATAGCCTTAAATAACCCACCAATGGTTGGTAGGTTGTTAAACACAAGCAAACCAAACCATTTATCTGTTTGACTTGAATTTCAGGCCTGTTTCAATGTTACAATGATTATTCACCCAATCTAAAACCTTAAAGTAGTATAAATTGACCAAATCCAACTTCAGTACCAATTTCTTCTTTTACTGGAACTATAACTACCACAAAATTGTTTTAAATCAACTTTCCCTTCACAGGATAAAGCTGTTCTGGTTCTATCAGATCAGCAATAACTACAGAATAAAAAGAAATGGTGAAATCACAAAAATCGTCTTTCTGTTTCTGCATTAAGGGGTCCAGCATTTATCCTTTGGCTGGATGCTGGTTCTCTATCTAACAGCGTGGTAAAAAGTCCTTGCTTTAATGGAAGCTTGGTTCCATTTCTATGGGGAGATAACTCTCTCTTCTATGTGTAATCTCACTAGCTTGTTCAATACTTAAGATAGGTCAAGTCACGTTGGAGAAACTAGTTCCTGCCAGATCACTGAAGTTAAGCAACGTAGAGCCTGTTCAGTACTAAGATG
>JAYKTE010089719.1:0-14020 GCA_036873565.1 Xipholeptos notoides
CTTTACTTTTCCAGGTTTAATAAAATCTTAAGAATATTACTTTTCATGCGCGCATTTTTCCATATAATATATATATACTTTAGTCTCTATTCTTTAATCTGTACACATTATAGATGAGTAATTTTCATTTTAATTTTTTTCTCAAAGCTTAAATACTGTGGTTCAAACTTCTGAGCCACTTCAGCAGTGTATTTAATGTGTGGTGACATCTTTATCACTAATGTACATTTGAAAGGAGTAATTACTTGTAATTAGTCAGTACTAAATAAGTAATTTGTTTTTATATAAAGATATACTATTAGGGTTATATTTTCCTTTTCTCAAACTATCAATGGTAGTAATTATTTAAGAGTTTAAATTTTTGTATTCAAAATGAAACCATTCTTTATTTTTTGTAACAGGCTGAACAAGAGAAAGCAGAAATGAAAAGAAAAAAGGAATTACGAATTTTAGAGAGTTTCATCTATGAACCACAAGTATGGAGGCCTCCAAGTCGAACAATTCCATCTAGCAGATAAAGTATTATTCTTTCAAATTTCATTCTTGAAACAGTTACAACTTTTAATACTCATAATAATGCAATTCACATAAATAAAAGTTTTATAAAGATTAATCATTTGAAGTTACTCGTGGCCGCCACGATTAGTAGTTTAACAATTTATAATACAGACATTAAATTCAGCATTTCAAACGGTATCAAATTTTGTACTCCACTAGTAAAAATTTCTGGTTCAACAAATATTTCGGAATCTATATTTTAACACTTATTGTTTCCAGAGAAGAAAATTTAATGTTTAAATATTAATGGCCCAAAGGTCTATATCACTCTAGATTTTTCGTTATGTGAGCTAGACTTAGGGTGGAAGATAATATAAATACAACCAAGATTTCATGAAATGGTTTCGTTAATCCTGGTTTCAGTAAATATATAGAATAATCTATTTTCATTGGTGAACAGTAATCTTTAAAAATTGATAATATTTCTACAAAAAGCATCTTTTTTTTAAAATAATTATTATGTAGGTTGCATTTATTTCAGTACTCTGTATATTTGTTACTGCCAATGATACTTAATAATTTAAGACATTGCTGAAAATAAAATGTTTTAATGTGAAATTTTCATAAAAGAACAGTTAAGTTGATTCTTGGCCCTGTCGGCGGGGCATCAGAATATGCCGACTTCCCCTCTTCAGCAGTGGCTAAAAATCCTTCAGTGGGGGGGCCACCCGTTAGCCATAGTAACAGGATCCTGGCGGCTGAGCAACTTATACCTAGGGGAATTAAAGGTATCAGTTGCAACACTCCACTTTGGGCCTGTCTAGCCCAGTATGTGGCCAATCAAATCAATCAGCTGGTCACACCAAGCACTAAATCAGACAAACCAACAAACTGATTTAGTAAACAGTGGCTCATGGGTCAATCAAGCTACGACAAAGGAAACTGACAAGAATAAAAACTATTGGTAAAATCCATACTCAGTTGGACTATATACCATACCCTTATGAATACTTAGAATCCCCCCTACGTTTTAGTATACCAGGTATGTAGCCCTGAAGAAATGAGGCGAATGGGATTAGTCTTGCTCAACAGTCTAGGAGGCGGGTGGGGAACATGGCTGTTGAACCTTCAAAACTTAATATGAGTAAAAAGAAAAACACCAATTGACCTCATATTGAAACAGACTCACTTTATAATATTAAAAGCTACTACAAATGATTCATTGACAAAGATATCTCCAAATATCACCACCCCCCACAAAAAAAAATGAAGAAATTCACACAAATACATACATACTAACTTTTAACTCTACTCAAATGTCCACGTCAATCAACATTAGATACAAAAGAACTAAAGTAGAACAATACATACCAAACACCCTAGTGTTACAAGTACCAAAGGTTCAGGCACCATAAAAAACTGCTAAACATACAAACAAGAAAATGAAATTTAAAAAGTTAAATGCCAGAAAAACATAAGCTTCCAAGAAGCCTGTAAAGAAACATACCAAAAATACATATGGAATAACCCTACTACAAAATGCCACCTTAAACCACTCTCCAGAAACACCAAGCCTACTAACAGAACTAAAAAACATGCTGAAAGATCTAAAATCTCTTATATCTGAACTAAAAATGAACAAAACAGCACAAATGAAGCCAAAACAAAACCCGTGAGTTACCTACATGGAAAACATACCTCACCTTCTAAATGTGCAAGATCCAAGTCAGTACCAAGGACAAAACCAAACAATGTAGAAAGAAAACACATAACCCAGAAGAAATGGACATAGAACAAGAAAACAGGAAATCAAAACCTAAAATAAAAACATAAAAGCCAATCATAAATTTAACTCCTCAGACAGTGAAACAGCCTTCAAAACACAAGAATCAAAACTCCCTAACATACCATGTTCACGATCCAAAACTAGAAACAATCAAGAAAACACTGAATCTATGGACACAAACATTAAACTATCCAAAACCACACTTTATAATATAGGATAAGATAAAACCATGGTTAACAAAGTACTACAATGGAATATGAGGAACAATACCCAACTTTGAAGAAATTCTATTCCCCTTTGTACCCTGCCATAATCTCCCTACTAAAAACCCAGATATGGATGAACCCCAAAAAACTGGATAGAAGCTATAGTAATCCCAGTACCTAAATCAAAAAAGACAATACAGACCCAACAAACTATTGACCCATTGCCTTTGCAAGACCTATGAAAGAATGATCAATGAGACTAACATGGTTATCTTGAAAGCAAAACCCTGATCACATGATACCAATCAGGCTTCAGGAAAAGAAGCCCCATCAACTACCTAATTAAACTTGAAACATTTATTAGAGAAGCTTTTGCCAAAAAGGAACACTTAATAACAATCTTTTTCAACCTCAAAAAAGCTTATGACACTACCTGGAAGTATGGCATTAAAAAAGACCTACTTGGACTTAGGGGCAAATGCCAGAATTCATTTACAACTTCCTAAATGATAGACATTTCCAAGTAAGAATAGGCAACATACTCTCAGTTCAAAAAGAAATGGGTGTACCCATGGCCTACTAATAAACATGGCCATGTATGTCACTTTTTTGAGAGAATTTCTATTATTGTCTATTTATGTATATATCTAAAAAATATTAAAACTGTAAAAAACACACAAATAAGTTTTTTTCCCCCAAAATTAATAATGAAATAAAATATTTTAGTCAAATAAACAAATATTAATTTTTTTAAATCATGCAGTAATACAATAACATAAAATAAAAATAACTTCTTTATTTTTTATTTATTTTCTCTTAAAAATTAATTTTCTTCGGACCTTTGAAAAATATTCAGTATTCTTTTGAACTTCGTCTGATGAAATTTTTGGTTTATTATTGTAAAATATATTTACAACAATTTTTTATTGCAAATATCAGTGCTTTTTGGTGAGACTCAAGAAAATCACTATTTCTTGGCCCCCAATGATTTAACATCTGTGGTAAATAAAAAAAAAAATTAATAAAAAGTATAAACATTTTTAGTGTATAAAAGAGAAGAATGACCAAAAAATGTCATGTAGAAATTATTTGTTTTTAAAAATTTTTTAAAAGAAAATTTGTCAAAATTAGAAACCAAATGCCACACAGTTTTAGTGTTTTTATTATAAAAACAATTGCCATATTTTTTTTAACCTTTTTCAAAAATCACTAAAAATCAGCTTCTTATCAGATTAAAATGATTTTTTTGTGATTTTCTTGAAATATTTTTTGTTGATTATTGTATTTTTTAATTCTAAATGGACCACACGGATCCTGACACTAACTTTGAGATTTGCCAGATGAAATGGCTTAGGTGCTGATTGTTGGCAAAACCACTTGAGGCTGTCTGGGGTTTCTAAATGGAATTTCTGTCCAATGGTAGATTTTCATTTATCCTCTTATTTTTCATATATAATATATATTAGTTACCAATCCATATTAACACTATATTAATTCAATTAGTGGACAATAACATTAGGAATTATCTGACAACTTTGTTGTCACAATTGTAGGCATAATCTTATAAGTGAAAAAAAAAGTTTACCTGATTTATACTGAAATAAAAATGATGTGTTTTATCAGAAAAATTATTCTAAGCAAAAAAAGAGATTGGAAGGAATGCAAGTTTATTTTAAATCAAAAATTCAGTCTAACACTTAAAATTTAGAAAAAGAAAAAAAGAAATGGCTTTTTTAAATATTTTAATATATAAGCAAAATTACATACAGAAAAATGATTTTAAAAGTGAGAAAAAGGAAGTTATAAAAATGTTTTCAGCATTCTTTATTTTTTATATGGAATGAAAGAGAGCAAAATAATCTTTATAAGCTTTTAAAACATCAAGCTGACTATATACACAATATACAAGAGAGAATGAATTACTTTTTAAGATAATGAGATTACAAGAGATTGTCTATGAAAATCCCATTTAAACCACCCAATTGAGAAAGGGAAATGTTTGCTCAATGTTTTCTTTTTTTTTAAATCCAGTAACATTCGGCAGTGAAGAGCTGGTTCGATGTGAAATTTGAGCACAAAACAAATATTTTTAATATATTAAAAGAATTCATTTTGTTTTATTTTATTTTAATGCACATGTATATGAATTACAAAAATCTATTGGATTGAAAAATAAAATCATATATAAATTTACAAATATGTTTAAGGCATGCAGGTAACTGAAGAAAAGTTGTAAAAAATCTTACTTCCTCCATTTGATTTCATATGAATAATAAAATAGATTCCCTGAGAGAGTGGCAACTAAACCCAAGTCAAATATTCAAAATTGTTATAATGATGTAAATTTTAAATCACTATTTAAGCAATTATTGAACACTGCCTCTGTACAAGATTGGACATAAGTATTTATAATCATTTTTTAAAAAAAGTGATATTTTTATAAAAATAGATTATTCAAATCCTTTCTATAAAATAATAGCATTTCATGTACAAAAATATATCTATTTGGAAAATGTATAGGAACTAGTTTTGTTTCAATTTCTATCATTTTTAATTATATATCACTAAGGCATGTCTGAGTAAAAGCAATATATACAAATAAAAATGCACAATAGAAAATCAAACATTTTACATTTGAAATTTATTGCTCCTAGACAATGCCAGTTATCTGCTAGTTTTGCTATATTGTTTAGGTCAGGGTTAAAGATTACAGCATACATTAATTATGTATATTCAAATTAGGCTAAGTAAGCTGCTTGGTGTGCTATTGATTAAAACAAAACTGAATTACATCAATTGACAATATCTGAGTTCATGAGGAATTTTAATTACAGAAAAAATGCAAAAAAGCCTTAATTTCTTTTTTTTTTAAATAAAAATATATTAGTAAAGAAACATTTTATGCAGGTTTCTAAAATATTGAAGTGCATACATTTAAAATGAAGAATAGGAAAAGATAGACCATTTAGTTTCATACATGCAGATCTACATTTGTGTTCAGATTCAGCAGGTTTATTTTTAGGAAAGAAAATTCTTTGTACAGATACATAATAGAAACACTCATTTTTCCAGACACATTCATACTAAGATGGAGATAAATCGGGTGATTTTATATTACACCAATTTCTATTCAATCATGAAACTAGTTTTTTTGTTTTGTTGATTCAAACATATCTGTTAAGTTAATACAGGAAAAAAATCCAAAACATTTCCATGTTAAAACAGTCCTACCAAGATTTGAAATTGATCATATGAAATGAAAGAGAAAAGTATTGCAAAACTGGTCTTCATCAACATTTTTAGTGTAAGGAAATAATTTTATAAAAAACGTTTTCTGTGGTAGGAAAATAGGAACCCGGCCCTTATTCATGCATCATTTGTAAGAAAAAGCAATGTTTGCAGTAACCGAAGATTCATTTTTTAAGGTCATTTTTATTTTAGTTTTTTTAGTGAAGCTAAAAAGAAAAGTAGTTGCAATTTTTTAACACATAAATCAGATGCAAGAAGAGAGATTCATACCTTTCCTAAAAGCATAACAGATCAACTGAGATTTTTACACTTTAATTTCAACTATACAAATCTTACTCACCAGTGTTGCAAATCAACTTAGAAGAAGATTTATGTTTATTATACATATTAACCTCAATTCATGACAAAGTAATCTACCTGATTATAGTGGTTGTCATAAAAGTGAAAAATAGTCTATAACAAATTAGATGGTAAAATCAGTTCAAATCATTAAAAGGAATGAAATAGAAATAGGTGTAATCAAAATAAACCAAATGAGAACAGTAATAGGTTCACACTCATTCAACAGAAAATTACAATTGGAGGATTTTTATCGCTTTGATCGTGTAACTCTTTTCACAGGAGATACAGTGGCAGCTGCTTTAGCTCGTGTTGATTTAACAGTAACTTTTGGACAAGTTTTTGCAGAGGATCCTAGTTTTTCAACTTCAAGCTTGGCTTTTGACGCAGCAGCCCCTTGCTTCCTTGTTAGTCGCGGTACCTTATTTTCAGACTCTACATCAACAGAAGCTTCTTTCAGGACATTTGATTGAGAAGTTGTTTCTACCTCAACATTTTCTATTCCTTGAAACCGTACTCTTTTACCCCGGCTTATTACAGTAGGAACAGATTTTGATTCAGCTGAAAGATAACAATGGATTAAATTGACAATTGTATGTGTCAATGAAAAAAGATTAATAATAAAGGGTGAATCTTAATCTATTACAGAAAAAATGCCAAAAATCTTTGACTAAATAGGAAAAAAAATTTTTATAAGCAAAATATATTAGTGATAAAATATCTGATGCCTGTTTCTAAAATGGAACAAATCAATTATCAATCATGCTTTTAATATTCCCCTAATGCCTACAGAATTATTATAATAATGATAATATTATTATAAATTTATCTTAAAGCCATGTTGTTGAGCAACAAGAACACTCGCTCTGCTGCTGTCGTGCGACAACACTAAAAATTATATTGGTTAAAACCTTTTTTTTTTTTCATCAAGAATAAATAAAACAGTTGACTATAATATTATTGACATTTAATCTATTTTTAAAATTAAATTAATGTTTCAATTAATTGTAGTATATATTTTTTTTATTTAAAGTTATATTCTGTAAATTAATAACTAAGGAATTGTTTTGTTTTACTTATGAACATTTTAAGAAAATAATTTATTTTAAAAGATTATTTTTTAAATTTATTTTGAAAGATTTAATTATTCTTTTTTATCTCCATTTATTATTATTAAAAAAAAATATTAATCAAACAGCTGAACCAATCATAAATATAAATCTAAATTTTTTTAAAAAAGAATGCCAATAATAAAAACATTAAAATTAACAACCTTAGCGTCCGGTTCGACTTTGGCGCAGTGGATAGCGTGCATGTTTTTTAAGACAATGGCTGAAGGTTCAACTTTCAAAGTAATTTTATTTTTTTTAAAGTAGAAAAAAGTTTATAAAACTTGAAAATTTACATGTGTGCGTATAATTCTAGAACATCAATTTTTAATTAAATTAATTTAATTAAAACTTTAAATAAAATTTGATCATAGAGAAAACAAAATCATATTTCTTTGTTGAAATAAAATTTTTAAAAATTCAAATAAACTTCTTTGTTTTAAACTAAGATTTAAGTTTTTTAGTATAAAATGATTATTTTCTTTAATAAAAAATTCATAAACGGTAATATTTAAAGCAAGTAAACACAACAGTCAACACAACATGTTTTAAAAAAATTTGATTCTAGAAAACCGTAAACTTAGCAATATGCAATGATTTCTTTGTTGAAATAATGTGTTTGTGCCTGAATTGGTTCCCCATGGACTCCGAAACGGCAGGTCCAATTTTCTTGAAATTTTCACACAGTTGTATTTTACTTTATGTGTATGTAACTAGAAATGTTCTTGCTGTCTGTCTATTTTGAAATACGCCCGATAAGTATCGATGATCGAAAAAAATCAGTTTCTAAAAGGAATGGTCCAATTTAGAACAAATTTTATACACTCTTAAAGTCTACCATTGAATGAATTGTTCAAAAGTCCCATGACTACAGACTTGCAGAATACTTTGCTGATTTTTGGTCCAAAGACTTGAAATTTGATATATGGAGTATTGGGACATGAAGGAAAAATTTAATTTGGCTTTCAAACAGAAAGAGGAAATTATCAAAGTCTGCTCGTTGCAGTAGTTCTTAGTTGTATTGAGTAGATGTTTAAGAGATTGCTTCTGGTTCTTAGAAATATTTCTAAGTTCTTCTGGGTCTAACTTGGGCTAATAAAGATGTTATATTACAAAATTTGAAAATATAGTGCATATTGTTCGCACACACCTAGACCACAACTATTAGTACCGTCATTACCCAACTCAAATACAATTTGATAAATCTCCGTTATAATTTTTAATTGGGTCCTTTCAACAACCACACCCAGTGCTTTGTACAACTCACTTTAAGGCTTTGACGCAATTGTACATAATTGCCCCTTATCATGACTCTCACTCCCAATTTTAGCGGTATATCAACTTTCTGTGGGTTACACTAGTTATACTGAACTGAATTTTATTGATATTCTTAACTGGATATGAGTCTCAGCAAAGTTAGATTTTGAAGATTCATTTTATCCAAACGAAGTTAATAAATAATGTTTAAAAACTTACTTGATTTATCAGCTTTTGGTGTCTGTATTTTCCTGAAAGAGAATAAAAATTAAATACAATAAAAATATGAATTCATAACAACTGATAGTAGACTTCAATTGTACAAAATAAACTTACAAATTATTTATATATGAAAAGTGAGGGAATGTGGTATAAAAATGTCCCCCCTTTCCTACTAACTGTAGTATTTCCAACAACACCACTCTTGGCAAAGAGTTTTTTTTCTTTTTGCTCTTAGAAATTATAAAATTTTATTTAGAGCTTTCCCCAAATCGTAATAATTTACCCTAATTCCCACAGTTATAATGGCTATTATAATTATGATCAATCTAAATTGATCAATTTATTCTATTAATAATCAGATATTGCTAATAAAATAAGTAAAATAACAATTCCTTGTTCACATATAAGATAAATATGTACAACTATGTGAATGTGCATTTATATACAGAGGTTGAACAAGCAAAAGCACATCGTTACTAGATAGTGAGCGTTTAAGATTTGCACATACTTTGATTTGGTTTCAGACTCTATTCTTGCTGATTTTATTTTTGGCATTGCTGTTGCAGAATCAGATACCCCTCTTTTTCTGGTAAGTCTTCTGAAATGTAGAAAAAAGAATAATCTTAAACTGAACAAGAAAACATCTTAGACAGTAGACTGGTTTTTTATGCAAATTTTTAGAATTTGTTGACATTCATCAACTCAAACTTGTTTTAACATCCACAAAATCTTTTTTCTTTTTTTTTAACCTTCCAATAAAAACTCAGAATTGAAAAAGATGTTTAAAAAAATCCTGATAAAGAATGACCTCCAAAATTTTACCATTTCAGAAAATTTAAAGCAAACAGGTTTAGACAATCCACATTTGATGATAATTTTAAGTTTTTGGGGATTTTTTTTATCTGTCAATCTCTATGGGATATTTAAGGTCAGTTTAGTTTTTTATTAGCATTTTTCTTGATTCAGATTTTCTGATATATTTTTAGTTGTTTCAGAAATTTAAAGATATTCTCATTGTATTCAATTTTCAATTAGATTTTCCATATTGTTGTTTTATTTTAATCTTGTTTTTCCTTTTGTTTGGATAACGATTGATATGGGCTTTCTTGTTTAGGAGTTTTTGTTTGTTGGCTTAGATATTCTGTCTCCATTGCGCCATCAGGCTTGGTTTGGTTTTTTGTGGGTATTGCGGTTTTTTGGTTGGTTTTGAAAGGTTTTGTTCGTTGGGGTAATGGTCTGGGAGAGGGGGGTTTGGGAAGAGATAAATATTTTGTTCCCTTTTTCAGATTCTGGTTTGTTTTTTTCCCATTTTTAGAGTTTTTTGGAAGCTAGGCCATTCATTAGGTTCTAGGTGAATGAGTTTTTTGATAAGATCGTGGTATTTATCGGATTCGTTGGTGGTATTTGTTTTTTCTGTAATTTGTGCATATGTTCTATTTTTAATGAGTCCTTCAACAATTGTTCTGGCCTCTGGGTAAGGTATATTACGTTTGTGTTTTATAGCTAGGATTTCCTTTTCTTTTTTCCATTGTTCACATTTTTTTGAGTAGGCAGGATGTTCACCATGGCAGTTTACACATTTGAACTTGTGACATTTTTGTTCATTATGGTCGGTTTCTTTGGAGCCACATTTGGCACATGCAGGATGTCCTCTACAGACATCTCTATGGTGACCAAACTTTTGGCATTTATAACATCACAGAAGGTTTGGAATGTATATTTCGACTGGTTCTATGGTGTAACCAATTTTGATTTTTGGTGGAATTTTGGGAGTGTTAAAAGTGATTATATATGTATTTGTAGCTATCTTTTCCGTATTTTTCTTTATAAAGATTATCTTGTGGTTGATGATTCCTTGGTTGCTCAATTCCTTTTGGATCTCTTCAGGGGGAGCAAGTGATAGTTCCCTGCTTCGGATGACTCCTTTTGATTGATTGAGACTTTTGTGTGGGGTAGTTTTGAAATTAATGTTGTGGAACATATTCATTTTTTCTAGGTTTAGGCTTTGGTTTTTTGTTTCAATTTCAATTAATAAGTTACCGTCTTTCAATTTTTTTACTGTTTTAGGTTTTATCTTATTTGATAAAACTTTTTCGATTAGAAAAGGAGAGAGTTTTGACATCGGAGTTCTCCTAGTGATACTATTACATAGAATCTAGGAAATTCCGTGTTTTCTTCACCTTCTGAATCAGATAAGCAGCGTTTGGGTTTTTTGTTTTCAGAAATTTCTGAATGGTTTCTTTTTTTGGGTTTGTTGCTGGGATTTTTTGGGGGGTTTTTAATTTCCATAAAATTTGTATTGGGGGCACCTTTCTTCGTCCCCATCCTCCTCAGAGTCCTAATGTGGGAAATGTTGATTGAAGGGGGCTTCCTTTTGCCCTCCATTTCAGGGATACAAGAAAGGTGTATTCAAAACTGAGACTCCGTCGACATTTCCTGCTTCCTCCTTAGGTCTCCTGACCCAGTATGACAGGGACGTTGAGTAGGAAGCAGTCGTGTGGTTTAGTCTCAGCCGTAGATTAACTCTTGCCACCGCCTCCTAACACCTACTTGGTTTACCCGGGGTTTTGAATTCAAGTGAGAGTTTTTATATTCTCCTTCGGTTTCCTCTAATTGAGTGTTGTTATTGTTATTTGTTAATGTAGGTGTTAGGGCTGTCGTGACTTGCCGATTGATCGGCTCGGGCACTTCCGACCGCCCGTCTAGCCAAGTACGTGTCCAAAATGGAGTGTTGCAAACTGATGCCTTTATATCTCTCTAGGTATCAGTCACTCAGCCACCAGGATCCTTTTCCTAGGAGACACGGGATGCCACCCATGGCCAACAGGTGGCCCCCCCATTGAGGGACTTTTACCCTCTGCAGGAGGGGGGCAGTCGGCGTATTCTGATGCCCCGCCGACAGAGCGGCCAAAACACTGAAAAGTGGAGTGCAAGAAGATATCCGGAGATCAGCTCGCGCCCGTTGTCCGACGCAACACTTACAGGTGAATCCTCAATTAAAGACGTATCAACGACAATTATATTAAAGAGGACTGGGGAAGATCTTGGGATGATCAGAAATTAAAGGGTAACAACTTTGTTTAAAGTTGTTTAGAGTTTTTTTGCTTTAATAGCGTTCATTTTTGAAAAAAAACCGGTTTGGGAGGAGAGCGTCTGTTAACAACAACAAGGCAACATCAATTTTTCTATGTCCTTCTGCCGTGACACACACCGTACAATTTAGGACATTAACCTTCTTTTTGTTTCATACTTTATGTTCATTCTTCAACTGATAATAAATTTTTGTTTATATTTTATATCCAACAACTGCGAGGATTATTTATTCTTTCCATTTCAACTCCTGTTATTAATCCTCTTTGTGCATCCACTCACACCACTACTCACAACAGACACAAAACTCTGCAGTAATATATTATTGTTGTAACAACATTACAACAAAAAGAGAATGAAGTTAAAAATAAAAGAAAATGTTTTTATTCTGTCTAAAAAAATGAGTTATGTTTGTTACTTAAAATCATACCATATTATTATATGATAATTCTATAAATATAAAAATGGAACAAATCATGAATAAACTAACTTGGATTTTTCAGATTTCTACTTACCAACATGGCTGCATATGGTTTTTTAGCCTGTTCACAGTTTTGTACACATTCTTTTACGTTGCCAGAATAACCATATGTTTTCATTTTCGGCGATCCTTTGTAGCATCCCATATAATCTAGAAAAATCATATGGTTAGATCAAAAATAGAATTTAAGCTTTTAACACCAATAATTCAAATCTTTCAGCAATGACTTCAAACTCGAACAATAAAAACTAGGTTTGTTTATATTCATACAAAATTCAGTTTGTTTTCATAAAATCGGGCATTTGCTATGGATGAAAGATTTAAAAACCTTCCTTTTGAAATACATCAACCAGCTGACATGGATGAGAAAGCAGTCAGCCAGCAATATCTCTTCACCTTCTAACCCTCACCCTAAAAACTTTCAAGGTGCACTGGTCGTCAACCGTTTATACTGGGAATTGGATCATCTCGTAGCGCTGGCAACAGAAAACAATACAAATGAACTGTCGTGTCATTTTACTATTGAAATAAATTAAAAGAAAAATAAGTTCACTTCAAAACAAGTCTTGTGTCGTAATTTCTTAAGCTGTTGTTTACACAACGAATAGATAATAGGGGGTCCATAACATTACAAAATTTGGTATTGATGTCCTGTAAAGATCCAAGATGTCTGCTAAATCATGTTGTAGACATATCCTACCATACTTATAAAACATCAAATCATGTAATGCAAATATTAACAAAAGAAAAGCAAAATTTGTATTAATATAATATGATAATAACAATTTCTGTTTACTATTTTTCTTTTAGAAAAATTTGAATTGAAAACTCAATTTTATTCAATTTTAATCAAAATAAAATAAAACAAAACTTTTATTTTTAAATTTTTTAATTAAATTTTTATAAACAATAACTACTAATTAATGTTATAACAACAGTAAATACTAATTAAGTTTTTAAAAAACAATAATAATTATCAATTAAATATTCTGATTTGCATGGGCAACGCCAGGCTCTTGCTATTTTATGATTTTCAAAGGCTTTCTCTGAGCCTGTGACACAACATTTATTCCATATGCACACTCACATATTTTAAAGCTACACCATTCAAATATTTTATGGGCAGAGATCAACAGTTAAATTAGGTCAATGCATACTTCATATAAAATTAATTTACAACTCCATTCAATGGTAATAAATATATTTTAATTTTGCACAACTAATTTTTTTTCATTTTTGAATTAGAGTCACTCATTTTTTATAAACAACAACACATAACCATTTATTTATTTTTTAAAGATTTTTTATTCAGACTAAAATTACTATGAAAATTGAGAAAGAATGAAGATAAATACAAACAAAATTTAATTTTTTATTTTCATTGAAACTTGCAATAAAATAAATAAAGATTTTTAAAAAATTGTTAGTTTTTTCTTTCTTTAATTTCAAAGATTGACTTTGTCTAAAAATGTCGTCTTTTTTCTTATTCACAAAAGAAAATATTTTCTATTCCTTTTCAATGACAAAATCACCTCTCCCCTCCTCAATAGCAGACAAAAATGTGACTGGCACTAACACAACACTTTATATCTCCTTAGGAGACAAGAAAGTCCTACATTCAAAACCTTCTTCTGAATGTTAATATGCTTGGTTGGTTTGCTTTTTAATGGCACATAAACTTCTTTGGTTATTCAGTGCCAAAAGTGATGTTTGGGGATTTTATTTTTTCTTGAGATCTTTCATGTGGTGGGGGGGGATATTTGGTGTAAGCTATTTGGGTGTT
>JAYKTE010089830.1:0-14020 GCA_036873565.1 Xipholeptos notoides
AAAGAAATGTGACGTCATCCAATTGATTTCTTTATGTAAACATGGACGCGTTTAGTTGGACAATTGCTGTGTTTTAATAAAAAAAAATCATTTTTCAAAATAGTCTACATTTTTGTTAAAACATATATCTTTTTATTAGAAAAACAAAGTTTAAGGAAGAGATTCAGCAAAATAATAGCTTTTTTATTTCAGTGTTATACATTCTAATCCCAGTTTTGTCTTACGGGGGTTAAAACCATGTGGCATACCTATCTATCGGCATATCAATTATTTTACGTAATATAATGCCGGAATTATCAATTTTGATAAACGCTTTTTGTCCTCATGCATTTCTAAAATGATACAATATGCACTAATACATTTTCCAAGAGTATTTATCCAAATCTGAACGCAAACAGATCGACTGGGATTCGAACTTACGTATTATTTTTTCAAGGTTCGACTGCCTATCCACTATCCTAAACGGACATCCTCCAGAAGCTTTAGTTGAATGATAGAAATAACTTTTCGTAGTAACCCTTTACTTTATTATAAAGTCGTTAATTTCGAAAAATGAACTTGGTCTATTAACACACCCAAAAGAAAAAATAAACATGTATCATGTTATGCAAGATCTTTTCGCCAGTAACTCTTGTGGATCACGATAAACGAAGAATCTACCGGGCCATTGTTCATACAACAATTCACCAACAATTGTAACAATATGGACAGGGCTATCAGCATCTTGCATAAAAATCTTGTTTTCAATATTCTCACAAGTATTGGTTGCTTATCAGATGTCTTCTTGCAGCATAATGAGCTTCCTTTCTGCCTTTAGCAATTTTTTTAAATAGCAAGTGACTAAATAATCACTCCAATCACCCTAAATAGAGAGAGAAATAGAGAGAGAGAAAAGAGAAGAGATAGAGAAAGAAACAGAGAAGAATTTTATAATCTAAACTAATATATAAGTAGAACTTTGTCCGCTCGTGCGTGTGTGTGTGCGCGCGCACGTTTGTGTGTGTGTTCATTTCCTATGGACTTCGAAACAGTTGAACTGATTTTCTAGAAAATTTACGTAGATGTACTTCACGTGTTTGAAAATGCACTTAGCTATGTTTCGCCTCAGAATACCCCCAATAATTATTTAAAATCGATAATCAAAAAGGTTTTAGATAGAACAACACCGTCACAATTACGACTAAAACTGTACGATTTGGCAGTATGAACGTATAACCTTTTTGTGGGCAAGTTTTTAAAGCGTTTGTTTCGCACATTGTGATCTACAGGTTCAAATGCTACTTGGGATTTGGAATGTTAACAACATTGTGTGCCACTGAAAATGTATATGTATATTTTGCCATACCTAAAATCCTGCTCAGGAGCTAAAGAAGTCATGGAACATGAAAATTACAGTGAAACTGATTACCATAGGAGCCTTAGAGGGCATCCAATAAAAAAACCTAGAAAGAAAACTACAAGAAATCGGTATCAAAGAAAAAATACAACTCTTACAAAATCCTGCACTCGTGAAGACTGAGGACATAATCATAAAAGTTTTGGACCACAAAAGCCACAAAATGGAAAGAGAATTGAGGAAAAGAGGGGAAAATGAAGGATTAAGGAGAAAAGTTTGCGTTTGCCGATTGCAGGCAATGCTCAAATGCCAGAAGAGATTCATTGTCACTCTGCATTCGAAATGCACAACCAGGTGTTGGTACAATTCGGATGCTACTGATCCCGGATGTGAGAGTTGGATATAGTAGAGTGAAAAGCCAAGGAAAAGTTGCACCATACAGTCTTTGACTGGGATAAAGCGAATTCTGATGGAGCATCACGAGAGCACTGATCACTCTGACTTCAGTGATAGCCAATGGTGACGAATAGAATGCCCCCCCCCAAAAAAAAAGTATATTTAGGCGAAAAAAAACCCATATAATTTACGAAAAAATATTCTATTAAGTTAAGCTATTATAAATTTTATTTTTTACTGAAAAGTCGGTGAAAATGTCATATTATTGCATTATTCCTGGAATTTTGGTCGAATTTAAAACATAGACTGTCTAAAAGTTGGTTAATTCGTCCATTGCTTTTGCAGAATCTACCATTCAGTAAGTATTAATTCATCTAACAATTACTTAAAGTCTCCTCGCATCTTAAAAGTTCACATATATTTAGATATACCTATGTTTTTTTGTTTTGTTTTTTTGGGGGGGAGAGTTTTGATTTGTTTTTATTCGATTTTGGGGGGAATTTTTTATTTCTTTTTCTGCGTTTTTTTGTATTCCCTTGTCCCCTGTTTATAATTAATAGCAATCTTTATATTGCAAAAATTATTTCTTCATTTCTTCGTTTCTTACTTTATCATTCATTTCTAAAAACACACACACACAAACACATACACACACATATGTATTATATGTGTGTGTGCATGCGTCTGTGTGTGTATATGTTTGTGTGCCTGTGCGTGCGCGTGTGTTTTTTGTTTAACTAAAGAGCAAAACACAATCGATTTGGTCGATACATGTTTAAGTTACTCTTGTGGGATTCACTCGTGTCTGTTTGGTAAATATTCTTTGTGTTCAAGTGATGACAATAAACATGAAATCATTGCAACTATCTGGCGAACGGACGAATAATAAGGCCATGTCTCTTGATATAAAAACAGAGATGAAGGCAATTGTCAATTTTCTCTTTTGTCTTTTCTCATAAACAGGAAAGTAATGAAAAAGAACAAAAAGCAGACAACGCGCTTGTTGTATATAAGGCGTTGAGAGAAACAACCTGACAAGCCCCACTGTGGCTAAAAATGAGTTATGTATACCACTGTATTTCTAAAAACTTCCTCTACCACGTTGAAGAGAAGAAATGGTCAAATTGAAGCTGAAATATGGGTCAAAATCGACCAATGTACAAATATTTATCAAATATGATCGTTCTTGTCATTAATTGATCGAAAAGATTGATACGCTGTTAAACAGTAAACCAAACATTTGTTTTTAAAAAGTATTGATTCTTATAAATAAATCATTCGGAATTTCAGTAAATTATGCGTATCGTCAACTAGCGCCCGGAGGCTTGATTTGCAATGTATGTGAAATTAATGCTATCCTCACAACTTAGTGAGTTTCCCTTTAACCAGCCCCATTAGTTGAGAGAAAGCGAAAGAAAACATATCGTTCGACTTGGATTTTTTTTCAGTATATTTTATAGCAATCTTTTCCGGACACGTACTACCCGGAAGGATCATCTGTGATACACATTACCTTATCAACAGTGGCGTAGCAAGTGTTTCTGCCGCCCTTTGCTGTTGTAAGATTTGTCCCCACCGCACCCGCTGATTGTTGATAATCCGCTAACCTTCTAAATTCCAAGAAACTACAATCAAGGGCCAACTTACAATATATATTTCTATTTGTCCTAAAACTGATGACGCTACAGTTGAAAAATCTGTTTAAAAACATTAATATACACACATAAAACATAAAAAGTATTACAAACGTATAAACTCATTTTGTTATGAAATTTAAGATTTTCTTTATTAGCTTTTAATTATTTTTTTCTATTTCCTATTTATCCTACCAAAAAGCTGCCCCGTGGAACGTGCCGTCCGGGGCGGAACACTCCTTCAGTCCCCTGTTGCATCACGACTGCTTATCAACATGGTGGTTTACAATAACGCTAAATTCACTATTTTATCCATATTTGGGAGGAATATAGAGATCTGTATCGTTCTCTATTCGTATGAATGGGATCCATACCCCATTGTCTAAAATGTATCCGACCTTAGACCATAAAATCTATTTCACGTATCTGGCAGGGTTTAGATCCTAATTCCTTTCAAAGTGTGCCTCTTGTGCTTGCACACACTTAGCCCACCGATCCATCCACTGCTGGAAACATCTCTGGAAGTCTTCTTTTGGAATAGTGTTCATCTCCGCTGTCACGTACTGCATTATCTCTTTTCTACTCTCAAACCAGGATTCTTTCAGTGGCATCTTCAATTTTTGAAAAAAAAAGAGGATTGTTTCGGTTTGAAAAAGACCAAGCTTTTGACAACATTTTATGCTGTACCATTGCTCAACACGTTTATTCATCTTAAGAGAATCGATGATCCAACAAACACGTTGGGTGACACCTTACTCAGTGACCGACAGTCAGCAACTGACGCACTGGAAATTCACACAAATCTGTATGCATGTGTATAGTGTCTTCCTTCACTGTGTAGAGTGGCGCGGCGTTATCGTCACTATATCACATGAAAAAAAATAAAGAACATATATTTTCTAGACAGGCTTCGTATAATTTTTTTTTAAATTACTATTCTGTATTTATACTTCATTATCAATTGATTTTATCTGGTCTTTATGTTAAATTCATTTTCAAAGATTTATCTTTGGTTAATTAAATCGTTCTGTTGATTTCAGGAAGCCTATTTTGTGTGAACGTTTTGTTGTTTTTTTTAGTTAAAAACGTTTTTCAATTCCTTCAGTTGTTTTTGATTTATTTTTCCATTTTCATTTTTTTTTTTTCATTTTTTTTTTCTTTTTTTGAAAGTTAATTACAATTTTGTATGTTAGGCAGCCTTTTCACGCCAGATTTCCTCTGGAAATTGCCAAGTCGAGGGAAAAGGTCAATCTTAGCAAGTTGTATGCAGACCCGATGTCCATTCAGAAAAAAACACGCAAGTTGGCTTTACGACGGATTTGAAATTAATCATTTAATGAAGAATTTGACTTGCAAACATCATTTTAAAATTCTATTCTTCATAACAAGACATTTTCTAACTTTTCAATGAACAAAAAGTTGTTAGTTTTTTTATGTTTCTTTAATATCTATCTATCTATCTATCTATCTATCTATCTATAAAAATGAAATTATATGTGTATGTGTGTGTGTACATTCCCCTACCAAACTTCTCCGTCAATTTACGGCTTACAGACTTGAGATTTGAGATTAGAGGTATTCGGACGAGGGGAAATCTTTACAATCGGTTTGGGTCCAGAAATCTACCCGGTAATAGGGCAAAGTTTAAAGATTTGATCTTTGCGTCTCCTACCAAACTACTCCGCCAATTTTGGGTCTAAACACTTGAAATATTAGACATAGGTTACTGGTACCTGGGAAAAACTTTTTTATTCATTTTAAAATGCTAAGGGACCAAAATTGGGGTCAAATTTTAAAGATTTGACCTTTGCGGTTTCTACCAAACAACTACGAATTGAATTTCATTAAAAATAACGGTGAAATAATTTATTTAAATTTTTTTAAGCCTCTGGGCAAAGCCGGATAATACTTATAATATATCTATAAAATTGAAAAATATGTGTGCACTGGCTATTTTTTCTTACCGCCAATTCCTTCCGCCAATTCTTTGTCTTCAACCTTGGAATTTGAAATAAAGCAATTCTGACTTGGGGAAAAATTCTTAATCGGTTTTTGGTTGGAAAAACATCGATTTAGATATACTTTTTTTTCAATTTTAATAATTTACTATATCGTGGAGGCCATCAGACACCGACAAGCAGTATACTTCTAGTCTATAAATGATAATCAGATTTCTTCTATTTCTGTTATATTCATATATCGTACCAATTTTTCATATAATGTACATCTACATTTTTAACTGTTGTTCTGATATTTGTGCTTATGATGGACCATTCGGTCTTCTTAAAGTGATCGACTTCGGGAACTTCCTCATCGTAATTGGGAGTTTTAACAAAATTTTAACTTAACTCTTTATTCAAACCACGGGGATAGCTGGCTCTTGTTCTGTTGACTAGGACTGGTGAAGGTTGTTTAGCCTTGGAAAAGTATTCCTAGTAATTACTTTGTTTTCAGATACTGCTCACTTAGAACTGCAGTGGTAAATGCTGTGAAAGTATTAGTAACAAAATTGATAGCAACAGTCCGAAAAATACAGATGGACAATTATCAACCTTCTCGGGAATTCTGAGATATGATTATCATTTTCTTCAGGCATATTCTCATGAGAAATACTATATAGACAACGTTTCTTTATTTTTCATAACTGTTTTGATTAGAGTTGATAATTCGTATAATCTAGATTTATTCATTTTTTTTTATTGTGTAAACAAAGCTCTTATATATATTATAAATGAATAAATCGTTTAAATTATCACAAATAATTTGGTACATTCTATATAAATCTATTTCATTCTTATTAGAAATCATCAGTGGAAAAATAACAAGTATTAAACTTATGCACTCAATTTTAAAAGACCAAGCTTATTATTAAGTGTGCTCCGAAGCATAACAGTTATTTTAGTCGATAATTTGACATGTCGTCCCTGCAAAATTACTTCGGTGTCTTTTGTTTACATTATTTTATGCAAAACTACGGTTTGAAAATGTGACTATTTCTAATGGAAATTATATATCGAGAATAATTATGCTTTTAAAATTATAAAAGTATGTTTATCGGATTTTTTTCGAATTGTTTTCCTCATCTCTATTATGCTAATCTTAACAGCGTTTCGGTCGAAGAACACTTCAGCGTTCACTATTAACTCACTACTACAAATCTCCCCCACTCGAAATTGATAAGACCAGATGATTCAATCTATTCTATTTTCTACTGACCTTATGGAGAGCAAATGTTTTACTAGTTTTTAGAAAACGCAAATAATATTCACATAAATATTGTAACAATGGCACAAAGACAAAGTCAATAGCGGAAGGGAGGACAAAAGTCGGCAAGGCGAACTTTGATTGGTCAATTATTTTCCTTCCGTTTACCATTTGAATATTTCTTTATCATTGTTTTATTGTTTGCACACACAAAAAAGAATGAAATTAAGAAAAGGTTATCCCGAGAAACAAGGAACGGGAGACCAAACAATGACAGAAATAAGGAAAAGAAGAAAAAGAAAAAGTAGAATTAATAAGATAAAAAGTAACAACGATGATAATATTAGTAATAAAAAGATTATAGTGATAACAATATTAACAACAACAACAAAAATAATAATAATAATAATAATAATAATAATAATAATAATAATAATGATAATGTCAAGAAAGGAATGGTTATTAATCGATAAAAGATGAAAGCAGGAGGCTGAAATCATGTGAAAGAGTAAACAAGAAAAAACAAGTCCGAGAGTAGGAGAGAAGGGGAAACAGAAAGAGAGACAAAAAGAGAGACTTATGTAGTAAATCAGACAAAGTCGACATTTTCCATTGATTGTTCTATGTGACACTTTGTGACGTCAATGCATTTTGAAGGTGAGCGCATGCGCTTTTCATTTTGTCTTTTGTTTTTGAATTGTTTCCATAGCACATTCTCCTTTCTTCCGTTGTTTATTTTTTTTCTTTTCTTTTCTTTTCTTTGTTTTTTTTTTCTTAAGTTTCGCATCAAATGAGTTCAGTGTCTTCCTTTAAGGAATTAGGGAAAATGCAAGGAAAGTTGTTCGTTTTTTTTTTCAAAAGATTTGGTTTATATTTGCTCCGGTTATTTTCATTCATTTGATTCTGTGTTTTGGCATTTATACAAAATGTGTAGAAAACCCATAATACCAGGAGAAACGCACCAAAACTCTCGTACAGGCGTATAAAAAAAGTAATAACACACAAGAACATATTTAAAAAACACGTAACCAGGCGCAAAATTAGACATAATAAGTATATATTATTTTTCAAAATCCTAAAGATGAGGTATAATAAATTCTAAAAGTATTAATCGGAATATTTTCCTCATCCATATAATTTTTCTCGCATGTTTTACGACAAAACAAATATTATGTTAAAAGATTAAAAAAAATAAAACCAATACTAAATTTTAAAAAACTTGAAATAAAAAAAAATAGATCAAAAAACAATATGAGCCAATTTCGTACACCTGGGGAAGGCCGAAGGGTGATTCAGTTGAAAATTTTTGCGAAAGAAAATAATATAGATACGGAAAATAGTAAGATTAATACTTTTAAAATAAATATAAATATTCTTTATTCGCTAATTCATTTACAGGGTGTAAACAATAAATTAGCAGTTTGAGTTCTTAAAATTTAATTCTTGATAAAGAAGATAGTGTAATAGATATGTGTATGTTTATTTAATTTATTTAACCATTTTTTCAACGCAAACATTATTATTCTATGCCTCCGCCTTCGGTGTCCACACCTAAAATCGCAACAGTCCTTGACAGCTGACTCTTTCTGGATACCGCGGGATGCTCACCTGTTATGGAGGAGAATATTAGACACTTCCTTAACATCATCCCATAATCAATAGTCGTAGGGGTTCAAATGTGGCTAGCTAGAGGGCCAGATATTTTAGGGCGGAAAGTGGCAATTCTCACTTCAAGAGTGTCTGAATTGTTTTTGACCCTTGAACAGGTGCAGAGTAAAGAATAAACATCATTTACTTGGGATCAGATTTCTTAATCCAGGGTAAGAGAACTGCATCAAGCCTCATCTCAAATATTAAAAAAATAAAACGCCTTGAGGTGTGTCTAGGCATGAAGTAATGCTATTTAACAGCTGGTTTAATGAGATTTTATTGCTTCAAAGCAAGAACTCCAGCACGCTGATTATGAGCCTAAATTAAACTAAGATTACAAAAGGTTTTCAGGGTTATTACGAGGCGTCAGTACAGGTTATGCAAATAGGCCTGCCCTCATCGAATATATAAAGATATTTTGTGTTGAAATGTAAATAGATTTCTTTATTTTCAAAGATTTGTAAATACTACTTCCGAGTTATATTTTGCCACTTATACCCAATTCACCTCGATTAATGTAGCCGAATTCTTGATATCATCCTATCGATTTAATTCGCCTTACACTAAATAATAATAGTCTACTTTACTTATTTTTATTTTTTTTAATTCTAAATCGTAGACACTTTTTGTACTTCCTGTTTGTTTATGACAGGAAGGGGAAAAGAATTAAAGGAACTTTAATCAATAACAAGCGACAAGACATAGCGCTCAAGTGAAAGGCTTCAAAATAGAAATCAGAGACATTATGTTTAAACAGATCTACCCAGAGACAAGGTGGGTATGCTGGAGAGATAACTGGCTCATTCTTCTGATGATAATGCAGGCAAGAAAGAGCCAGTCCCCAAAAGCCGTTGACCCATTTTGCTCGCTAACCCTTTCTCTTAGCTTATATATATATATATATATATTTATCATGATGTCACTATTCTTGAAAGTTCCATACAGAAGTTATAAAAAAGAATATAGGTTATGAACCGATTAGTCCATTTGCCAGTGACCCAGAGAAGTGTGCCAAAAACGCGGCTACAACTTTGATTGACCTGATGTAAAAAAAAAATCGTTCCAACTGTAAGCTGACCTAGAGATGACACGTACTTTTACACGAATAAGCGACAGTTGATTTCGTTGTGTAGAAATAAAACAATACTTTTCTCCCTAATTTTTGGATGTTCGGTTTATCGTCTTCACAAAGAATGATTTTAATTTAATTAATGCATACACTAATCCGTTTTTTATAATTGTAATATATATGTTATTTTAGTACGTAAGAATTTCTCTGGGAATCCATTGGTATTACAGGTAGTTGTTTCATTTCTCTTATTTTTCACATGTGAATTTTTTGCTTATCAATTTTGAATTCATGAATTTTTTATATTTACATTAAAAAATATTTTCTTGCTTTTTCTTTTTCTCTTTAAAAAAAATGCTAAATGATTTGTTACTGCATAAAAAACATTTTCATTAACTTTTTCTGAAAAAAGATTTGAAGAGTTATTAATTGTTTTCCGAAAGAAAAAATAACTCGATTTTCCAAAGTTCTATTTATCATTCGGTCTCACATTTATTCTCTCTTTCTTTCTCTTTCTATTGCTTTATCTACGTTTGTTTTGTTTTTGTTTTTTGGGGGGCGAGGGGGTATTTTGTTTTATTTTTTCATCCCCCTTTTTATTTGAACTTTTCTTCCTTTTACTATGTAACAATTATTTTCTATTTTAGAAAAGAAAATTGGTAAAATCGTCTGCTCCCACTCATGTCCGAATATCTGGTACATGTTGTCTTATAGCTATCTTCGTTGAAGAGATTGGAAAAATTGGTTTACAGGGCCTAAGCCTCTTTCGCTGTGGCTCAAGAGGGTGGAGAAAGGCAGCCTCCATATTTTAGGTTGCATTGGCAGCCCATCTTTGATGATATAGTAAATTAATGATTATTAATGAAGAAATAAAAGAAAAATACACAAACGCATAAACTTTGCGAAAAAAATAAAACACATATTTTAAAGTTTAGAATACATACCTATTACTACCCACCCGTAGATTGAATAAAGGGATAAGTTCAAAATTCCGTGAAAGCTTCCAATTGCAATATGAAGGGTTCCAAGTTTAATCATCTAAAAAAGGCCAGGGAATTCATCGGTCGAAAAATCGTAAATATGGCTATAATTAAAATGAGGACAGTGCTAAAATTCAATAAACAAATAAGATCAGTCCGCCCTCAGTTTTACGTCATTATATCAATATGCACAATTTGTATTCAGTTTCTGAATTTTTCATATGGCAATTTTTTTAATAATGTTTGAGACCTTTTATTTTTTTACTTTTAATATTAATTTAACGTCTATTTAGGAAAGAAATCAGGTGAATTGGGTTTTTAGATAAATCTTTGATTATAACGAGTCTGACAAGTAAAGGATTTCACGTATACATAGATGTGGGTATAACTCATTTGTGTCCTTGACATTTAAAATGTTTGATCCAAATAATTATCATGGTATTTAATATATTGTAAATGGCTTCTACTTGTTATATTATGGGATATTCGTGGTACAACATTAGCCCTATCTACGTCTTCAAATGGGGGGGGGTGTATGTGTGTGTGTGTGTGTGTGTATGTTTGTGTGTGTGTGTGTTTGTGTGTGTGCGGCTGTTATCGTATTTCATATGGTAGATGACAAACAACGAACTATGTTTGTTCTTGTTCAATAAAAAATATCGTCATACTTTTATTGGGCAAAAGAGCTGATAGAAAGAGAATAGGGTTTTTAATTTAGCCAACCGTCTAATCACTATGAGTTGTCTGCAACTACGTCCGAAAAATGACAACTGGCTAAAGTTCAAAGTCAATACTTTTTTTATGATTACAATTGAATCTGATTCCAACTGTAATTCTTTCTTTTCCTTCAATTTCCTGAACCGAAAGTAAATTCCAAACAATCCACTTAGCTAAACAAATTCCACTACAGGTTTAATTTTTGTAAAAATATTTAATTAAAACGTCAACCAAAACAATGACTGACCTAGATTATTTGTTTTGAAATTACTAATCTGCAAATTTAGGTTTATTTATCAAAACAATAATCGACCTAAATTATTTGTTTGGCATTTGACTCCCAAATCAATAATTTATAAATGTGTGGCTGCTAGTTCAATTCCAGCCTTCTTCTATTTAATAGTAACGAAACAATAACCGTTCATAATTTTTGTATAAAATTTGCTATGTTAAACAATTGGAAACAACTGTATATTCAACTAGAAGTATTGCCTAGCTTTGCCCAGGTGTTTTTAAAAAATTCAATACATTATTTAACCATATTCGTAGAAAAATTGTTATAATTAATAAAATAGTAGAAATATTTTTAATTTCAAAACAATTTAAATACAAATGCTAGCTTTTTATTTAAACGTTTGGTCAAAGACTTCTGTGAAATACTGGTTGTCGCGTTTGTTGACAATTACGATAGGTTAATTATTAAATTTGAAAAAGATTTATATATCGATGTTTTTCCGACTAAATACCGATTAAAATTTTTTCCCGGGCCTGAATTCCCTTTATGTCAAATTCCAAGACTGTAGACAAATAATTGACGGGGAGTTTGATAGGAAAAAATCGATTGGACACACGCAGATAGATATTTTATTTCTTTAAATGTAAGCCCGATGTGAAAGACATTTTTTTGATTGGTCCTTTAGCAGTTAAAATATTTCATTTTCATGGAGAGAAAAATTGAGAGAATTAACGTTTGAATGGTCCATAAATACGAAGATCTGGGGGAAATGCAATAACTTGATTTGATATTTTTTTCAGTTGAATATGTTTAAGAAAACTGTCAACTAACTATTTCACAATTAATAAAGCTTCAAACACCTAGTTTTGTTTACAAATTATCATCTAGAAATAATGCTTGAAAATATTTGATCTTTTTAATAAATTTCTTCTCTTCAAATAATCCTTTAAATATTGGATGTTTATACATTCTATTTATATTTAAATGTTATTCAAAATATCAGATTTCACAACTTTTTAACGTTCAAATAATCATTTGATTTTGTACATTTTTTTAAAATCTAAATAATTCTTAAATATCTGATTTCTCCACATTTTTTTATATTCAAATAATGCTTGAAATATTGGATATTACTATCTTTTTTATATTCATAAAATGCTTAAAATGTCTGATTTTCCTAAAAAAAATGTTATACTAAATAATCTTTAAAATATTTTTTTATATTCAATAGTGCTCAAATTATCTGATTTTTCTACTTCTTTTATATATTCAAATAATGCTTGAAATATTTGATATTTCTAATTATCTATATTCAAATGATACTTAAATATCTGAATTTTCTACATTATTTATATTCAAATGTTTAAAATATCTGATTTTTCTACATTTTTTATATTCACTAATGCTTTAAATATTTGATTTTTCTACAAATTATTTCTGTATAAGTAACCATTCAAAATGTTTGATTTTGTACAAATTGTTTACTACCATAAAGAATGTTTTAATGGTGGTAACACTTTTTGTGCAAATAGCCTTTGTATTAGGAGTATGTCTTGAAAACCTTGACTTTTCTAAATGAATTTTCTTTAATCATATTCAGCATAAATATCTTAATACTAGTTGATAGTTGATATGCCGTTAAGCAAATCAATCGTCCAAATGAATTCCTTTCTATTTGTCTAGGTTTATTATTTCACTCTCTAACCCCAAACCATAACCTATCGTACCAATTTTATGTACAGTGAATCAATAATCTCAGTGTTGTTTGTTCGGTAAAACCCTGTTATTTTCCCCCAGCACTACCGCCTTCCCATTGACTCCAACTTATTTTATTCTTCTGTAAAATTATCTGGCCTTCTTCAGCATTTCATATATCTTTTCGTTTTATCTTTTTTCCATTTATCACGCCTTGCACACGCACTCACCTACACTAACATAAAAAATGAGAGACACCCCAAAACACAACACAAACTCACATGCACGCAATTAAACACACATATAGCCACACACAAATAGACACAGTAAACACACACACACACACACATACACACACACCTAACATCTGTTTCTTTCAAAATCATGTTGCCGTATTCCATTTATAACAACCATTGCAAGCGCACAATTACATACGCCCACAACACACAAATACAAATACAAACGTACAAAGCAGAATTCTTGCACACGCGCACACGAACTACACACACATAGACTGGGACAAATGACACGCATGCAGACACACACACACACAGACACACAGGTACAGACACACACACACACACACACACACACGTGATCCTCTCGTCCAAATTTCAACTCGATGTTCGAACAAAATCCGACCGTTCGTGATAATATCATTCTCTTAAACCATGTACTGAGAGATTAGCTTCCGCTTGCATGGGACCCTTTCTGGCTAGTATCAAATGAGGCGTGCTTGGCGCCCAAGAAACCCAACTCTGAGCACGGGGAAAGGGCACGTGGTCTATGTCAAACATCACCTTTAGTCTTAAACATCCGAGCCGGCAGTGGGACGACCCAAGCCCAACAGCAAGTTAACATAGGTTTTATTTACATTTTCTTACCAGTTTTCTTCATAGCTTCCTTACTCTTTAGGCCGTATTTGCAATTTCCACAAGTTTAGCGAATCTGTTGTTATTAAAGCAATATATTGATTATTTGTACATTTGGGAGCAAAAGAGGGTAAAACCTTTACTGCATTCTTTTTTAATATTACTTCTTTTACTTCTTCTACTTCTGATTATTATCATTATTAGCAGAATATACCAGCGTTACCCGTGCAAC
>JAYKTE010089941.1:0-23550 GCA_036873565.1 Xipholeptos notoides
ACCATCTTGGGTCATTTAATGCCGGATCCTCTTTGGGTATTGGAATATTAGTTTTAGAGGGGGATTTTTTTTTTTTTCTCCTTATAGGGTTTTAGATCATATATTACACAAGTTGAACAATTTAATCCATAGCTGAGGGAGTATGAGGATTCATGACTTTCCAGAGAGAGATTGAAAAAGAATGAAAGAAATCACTTTTTTCTTATGTATGATATTTACATGGTCGAGCACCAACTCAAGTTCGGCACAAGGCCATTTTTTTTTATGTGCTCTATGCTTTTTTCTTATGTATAACTTATGGTAGTTTTTAAAATCTTGTTCATTTAAACAAGTTTACTAACAGAACGACTAGGATTCAAACACGCGCACTACGATTCCAAAGTCGACTGTCTATCCACTGGGCCAAATCGACTTCCTCTCTAGATTGTGATTATACCACATTTATCAAAACAATTATTAATAAATTAAAAAGATGAATCCAAGCTCTAGTTAATGGTATTAATAAAGAATTTATAAATAGATTCTACAAGTTCAAGGTATCTTTGAAGAATGTTTATAATTCTGAAATTGACCCAATTTTTTTTTTTTAGCAAAAAAAAAGATTGCCCATTATTACTAGAATGATATTAGTTAAATAGTCGAGCAGTACAAGAGGTTAGGATATCAAACAGAATTTTAACTTACACAAAGATATTAGAAATATCAAAATTTAAAACTACAAATTATATCGATCTCAGTAGGTATAGATATTTATAAAACCACAGCAGGGGCGACCGACAATGAATTAGGGATGTGAATCATGGCCTTTCACTGTAAATCCAGATACAATAAATAAAAAAATATGCATATTATATTTCATAAAATTTATGGATGGATTCTATGTCAAAAATAAAAACTATGTATTAATGAAGTTAAAAGTTTAAAGCATTCTTCACTCTGGTTTAATATGGGACAAATGAAAACTGAATTAGAAATATCAGCACATATAGTTTAATTGTAAATGGGAGTTGAACTTGAAGCAGTAGTGCTGGAAATGTTCACATATAATAGAATGGATCCAAGGGAAGTAACTCCTCTTTTACATTTATGAAGACCCATTTTAAGAAACAAAACAAAGAAAAACTTGCAGGGAGGTTGACTTGGGACAGTGGATAGACAGTTGGACTTCAGAAATGTAAAATGCGAGTTCAAATCCCAGTTGTTCCATGTACGTTCACATTTGGACTAATACCCCAAGGAAAGGCATGAATCCCCACTTTCCCTCCAGCTATGGATTAAACAGTGCATATTGTGTTATTCAGAAAACTATGTGTGGACAAAAGAACGTTTATCAAAAAAATGATTGTTCTCAGCATTAAATAACCTAACTTGCTAACTATGCCAAATGGAGATAGCCTATTTTCTGAGTAAGAGCAAATATCACTATTGATGTAAAAGGTTCCACAATATCTGAATGAGTGAGTGAATGAATGATCTTGTGCCAAAACCAAAAATATTCAACCAAGATTCTTTAATGAATGATCAGAAATAGAAATTTTAGAAAATTAAAAGATAAGGGGTTAGCAAACTTTTTAAGCCATCGATCCCCTCATTAAGTACTTGATCTCATATTGACCCCTTAGGCAAAATATATATTTGTTACCCATGCCCTGGTGGGAGTCAGTGGGCTTTTTTGTACATAGTTTAGAAATATATTACTTTGATCTCCCATCCTTAACATAAGTAAAATTTGTTCCAAAATTATCTCTTCAAAGGTTGATTGATTGGTTTGGGATTTAATGGCATATCAACCACTTTTGGGGTCATTTAATGCCAGAATGGTATTTTCTTTATGTTTACTTGATTTTCTCAAGTTTTTATTATGAAGATTAAGCATACTTAAAGAAGAAATTTACCCATAGATTAATGAAATAATTTTTATCAACGAAAAATATAAGGGTTTGGGTGGGGGTAGGATTAGTTTTAGAGTTAATGGTTTAGGCTAGGGCTTAGTAATTTAAATTTATCATTTCATCCCATTTTTTATTTTTAGGTTTATGGGTTAGTCTAGGTTTAGGGTTAGCTAATGATTTAGTAATTTATCATTTCGTACTCTTTTAAGGTTCAGCGGGTTTAGGTTTGCATTTCGCGCCTAAAATTAATAAAAAAAAAAAAACAAGCAAAAATAAACCTTAACCCTAAAACCAACCCTAACTCATGAATCTAACCCTAACCTACCAACAGGGTTGATTATTCAATTCGTAGAACAAAACAACAGAAAAAAAGATAGACAACACAACACTCAAAATAAGAAGTAGTACTTAAAAGACGGCATAGGCTTGTTTAAAAAAAGTTTAATTCAAAATGAGCACAATTCGTTGGTTAGCTTTAATGGGACTTCTTCCGACTTTAGAGGTAGGTTAGTGTGTGTAACAAACACCGTACACCGACCGCGCAGTAGTGTCAGTAGCAATACTACGACAGACAGAACAACTGAACTGATTCAATTTTAACAAACTTACTAAGAGAAAACCTGGAGGTCTTTTGTGTTGTTGTTAATGTTGTTGGTGCGTGCGTGCGTGGCTGGCGTGCCGCCGTGCCGTGTGCCGTGACTTAGATGACGTAATGCATCTAAAAAGATTCTTTGAATAAAAATATGATTCCTGAACAATTAAACGAAACTCAAAATACACAAATGATAAGAAATCATAAAAAAGCAACCTAAAGGCAAATATAAACAAAATATAAACAGAAAAAAGCACATTATTGTTGTGTGTAGCTGTTTGTTGTCTGATTAAGCAGCAATCAGCATCAGTATCATTAACAACAAGAACAACAGCACAAAGATGATAGTGATGATGATAGTGATGATGTGACGGATGGTAATACAACAAAAAAAGAAAAAGTGCGTATTCTTATTCTGTCCCATACTAGTATTTTATGGATGTGATAAACCTGAAATATACCCATGTGCTGGTTTTAAAATCAATAAAAGAACATTTAAGAATTATATATAATATTTTTTTACAAAATTATAAATTATTGAAAGTAGACAAAATAATACAAAACAGATGTTAAATGAAAACAAACAACAATTTATTCGTATATTCTGTTATTCTTTAACAAGATGTTTTAGCTAGCTTTTCAGATGAACTATGCATTCCTTGACTATAATTTTAAATTACCCACTAAATTATTATTACCATTGAGAAAGCAATGAGATAAAAAGTTTAATATTTAGAAAAGTATGTATTTATTGTTTAATCACCATCATCAGATGGATAAAAAAAACCCCATGTATGTATTCTTGTATTCCATTATTCGTGAATATGTGCCGGTTTTTGGCTTTACCCGGAAGTAAACAGCAACTGAGCATGTCTTCTTGTTCTTCTTCCTGAGAAACTCTTGTTAGCGGTAGTATAATTTAAAAAAAAATTCCCCACCCTTTCGGGGCTGCCAGGCCGGAGACATTTGCCTTGGGCATTCACTGGACACCGCATGGCTGTATATTTGACAGGTTTGAAGTCTTTTTTTCTATGGTCTTCAATTAAAATCCTCATTTTTTTTTCATCATTACTTTTGTTTGCACCTCCCTCTCTCTTACTCAAAACCCACCATTAAAACCAAAATTGTCGACACAACAACATTACAACAACAAAATAAACCGAATTTTAATATCTTTCTTGGCTTTCCTTTATGTATCTAAAACATTTTGCAACTTTGTAACGGAATACGGGTTTCAAATGAATGGATTTATTCTATTTGAGTAAGGTATTTTTTACGTAACATTGACATTTTTAATTGACATTTCCGTGTTTTTGTTTTGTATTCATTTAAAAATCTGCGCTGATTACTCTGTAAAAAGACAAAATTTAACCAATACATTTATGTTATTTTTTTTTTTTACATTTCCTTGTTATCCATTTTCTTAATTCTGCTCTAAGTTAGGTATGAATTTTAGTCTTGAAATAATAATCACAGAACATTTAACAAGAACCAACAACCAAACCAAAACCTTCCCTGTATTTAATTTGTTTATGAAAAAAAAAGCGGGGTATTATTACTATTATTATCATGTTTAAATTAAGTAAAGTATACTCCAAATTCCTATTTCTTAAATTAATTATCTATCTCTAGGTTCGCCTCTTTTTCGTTTTATAAATTAAAATATTTACATATTAAAAATTACTACAGACATTTTAAATTTTAAGAAGGTTATTTATTTATTTTTTGCCCAAAATATTTTAATTCTAAATAACTCAAAATAGCTATTGAGAAAAGTATTAAAAACAAAATGCAGTCAGTGGCAGTGACTGCAGTTTGTTTTTAATAATGCACCATAATTGCACCAACGTTGAAACTTTTTGTTTACGTCTTTGATTTATTCATCAGTAAGGAATTAAATATTTCCATTTGTGTATTTTAAATAAAAAAAATAAACAATGTTATATGAATATCTTTCAATGAACACAACAAAATCGAGAGGATAATTCACTGGTGCTCTCTGGACTGCTGGTGGTGTGTGGTGCTCTCTGTCTGTGCTCGTGAAAAAAAATCACGAAAACGTAAATGTGAAATTTTGCTCTTGAGATTTAAATTACTTTTTTTTTTTTTAATACAAAGTTGTTCCGAAAGTAATGCCACCCGAATTAACGCATAGGACTGATAGTGATGGTGTCTTGATGGCTGTTTGTATTTTGAGATTAAAAAAAAATGTACCATTTTTTTCTTTGAATTCTAAATTTAGAATGTTTAGTTTTACATGAATTTAGTTGAGAAATAATTAATTTGCAATTAAAAATAAAGAAGCAACAGCAAATTTCTTTGAAATCAATAGAATTTAATAAATTTATGAAACCTGGCCAGTTAAATCAAAACAGTATTATTAAAAATGATATAAGCAATGAATGAGGATGTTTTCTACAGTACTGTAGAAACTCTACACAGCCTTTAAACATAACGATTCAAATCACTTAGTCAGAAACAACTCATTTTAAGAATTTCATTCACCGTTATTTTTCTGTATAGTTTAATAATCCAGTAACAATGTTCTGTCAGAGTACTTAAGATTTATATTTTATTCAAATTTAAAACTAATTTAGTTTAAAATAACGTTACAGAAAAGATAATGAAATAGTTTTATTTCCAGTGTTTACTGTTTTTTAGTGAAGGAGAGAGGAGGAGGAAGGAAGGACTTGGATGTTGTTGTTTAATGTTTACTCATTATTCAGACCTTCTTTCCTTCCGAATTAATACACCACCACAATTTTTCTGTTAATCTTATTAATGAATTGCATTTATTCATTATACGATTCCATGAGGAATTAATATAATTCATAATAATGATAATAACATCAAATAAAATTAGTTTATCTATCGAAATCTGATTTGTCTCCCCTTTTAGTCATTTATTTACCTCGACTCACTTAAGTAGAATATTTCAATTTGATTAAAGTTGTTTTCTTTCACTAAAACGTCGATATTTTTTCCAATTTAGTAAAATAAAAATGATGATAATTCTTGTTCTTCTAAATCAATTCACAAAATATCGTTACTAATCCTTTAAAGAGGTTTTTTTTTGTCTCCTTATTACTCAAATTTTTCCCCTCATCTCTTTTAACTTTAATTGATTTAAGTTAAGAAAGGAGGGGGAAAAAACCAAAATGAAAACGAAACGGAGAACGAATTTCCACGACGATATTTTCTGTTTCATATAGGGGAGTAAGTATTCAAAAGAAGAATTTGTTGGCATTTATAAAATGGGACCAAATTACCCGTTTTTATATTGCTGGAATGGTTGCTGATTCTGGCAGCTGCTCTGCTGCTGTAACAATATTTAAATCATGGTCAGGAAGATGACAGTGACAGACAGTCAACCCAGACTGTTCTGTTAACTTCGAATCTAGGCTAATCAACCACAACACCACATACACTTCATTTATAAAGCAACATTCAGCCAACTTTTCACCTAAAGATGAAACGATTGTGAATAATTTTGTTGCTGCATAAAAAAATGGACCCAGAATTGAAAATTCTTGCTTGACTGAAAGTAAGAGAAAGAGAGTAGAGAAGATCCTTTTTGATAACACACTTTTACGTCAGTGTCATCATGGTTTTAGCAAGTTTAAATGCAGACAGAAGTTTTTTTTTTCTTTCCAATTGTTCTTGCTTTCATGCTAGTGATTCATTCAGAGTTAGACTCAAACTGGTGTTTCTGGTAGGTACCTTCTTACCCTAGTCCTCTTTTCTGCAAACATTTTTTTCGGTATCAACAATCCTTATGATTTTTTTTGTTTTACTTTCTATATTTGAGCATTTTGCGTAGTTTACTAATTTATTTGATTTTCGCAGGGAAGTTGAAACTTATTCGCTTGCTCATTAATGTCTCCTTGAAAGAGGCTCCACATAATTGCAACTGTGCAACAACTAACTTTCCTGATAACTCATCACCTTAAAAGATACTAGTAGAATAAAAAGCCTGATTAAAACATACAATATACTTAGCAAAAACAATCCTTACATCATTAGAAATGCGAACAATCCTAATAAACAACAACAACCCCAGAAAAAGATTATAAAGCAATAAGTAAAACTCCAGAATAAAATAGAATCCTACAGTGGTATTAACATCTTAAACAATTGATCATCTCAAACCCATAAAATGAATGACAACGAACATAGAAATAAGAAATTTCCCACCAAAAACAAATATAAATAAATAAAATTATTCAAAAAGTTAAGAATAAAACAAAAAAAGTATCCCTACAAATATGGTTGATGCAGACCAAAAATCCTCAAAGAAAAGTGGATATGAAAAATCGAAGATTAAAAATGTTGTGGGGGCATCCACACTCATTTTCGCCAGAATATTGTGGATAATTTAGGGGTATGGTCATCAATATTAGAAATGTATCACTAAGTTCAAGTGAACCCTAGTTTAGCTTGAACACATATAGCAGTAATAGTATCACAGTAGGTAGAACTGTCAAGAAAAGACTGTCTCCTTCTAATCTCTACCTAAACTTGTTTTTATAAAAGGTAAGAGTTCATTATCATAAAGGTAGGTAAGTCCACCATTACAAAATGAAATTGAATTGAAGTGGAAGTTATTGATTAACTGATATAAATAATTTCATTATAGAATAAAACAAAATTTTAAATAATTCCTAAAATATTGAAAACATTTTTTTTGCTTTTAATAGTGATTTTAAACAGAAAAAGTTCCACATAAAGAATGGGTTAGTTATGTATAAACTAGAATTACCCCATGCTTGATATTGATGTTACTTGACAAAACTAGTTTAACTTACATAAATAGAAAAATTGAGTTTGCGCCCTTCCCCATATAAATATATATACAGAGTTAACGATAAGTGGCACAGAATAGAAACTGACAGTCACCCAAGGCAATTGACTCAGTATTAATGCTAATCAGCCACACATGCTCTGTCACTTATATTGAACACTTTAAATATATTTAACAATTCTTAGGTTAATAAATGTATACATATTTCAGCATTTTAGTAGAAACAATGGTCCCTTAAGATACTTCATCATTATATTTTCTAAATTAGCTTTGTTTTAAAAAAGAACAGGTTTGTTTTGTTTATTAGACTAAATTTGTATTACATACTCTTAGTATCTTAACCAAATATAGAGGTGTAAGTTATAGTCATTTTTGCATCTGGGATCAATTTCATATGTCTTCTCAAGCATCTTTGTATCTGTTATTTTATTTGAGTATATAAATTCATTGTGTTAAATTAGACGAGCAAAGAAATTTCCTAGTATTCCATATTAGTATTTTCTGTAAGCTCTTAATAGCATAGCTTATAAGTCTTTTATTTATATATGCTACAACAATAAATTTTAATTTATTCTTAAGTTTGCATTGCCAACTAGTTATGAAAAAATTATATAATTACAATCTTTCTTAAGTTGTGTTTTCAAGATAGTCACATCAAAAAAATAATTTCACTTATAAAATTAGATATTTGTCTATTATAGAAAAGTGAACAACTTAGGAATTGTTAAAATCTTTGTAAAAGCTAGTTTTTGACTCAAAACATAATGGTGAATTAGTGCATTTTATCTTGTTTTAAGTGATTTTATAATACAATGGAGATCTGCATTTATGTTGGACATTCTTACAAAGCAATACCAATTTTTTTTTAAAATATGGAATATTTATATATGTGCACAACATGCATGCACACACATACACATTGTTTATATATATTTATTGTTAAATATATATAAACATGTGTTATATATTGTTTATATATATTTAGTAAAGGAAAGCTAATATTTGTAACTAAATATTTTAGAAAAAACTGATATTAATATTCTGAAGCAAAAAAGAAAATATAAACTATAAAGAACAAAACAAACTTTATGACTTTTGAATTTACAGTTGTTGCCCCTGGTAGGGATCTCTGAAGATATACATTAAAGAATTAGATAAAGTTGACTGACCTGTGGTTCATTTTCTGAAAACCTGTCTTATTGAGTACTTTAGTAGTAAATACATTTATCCATGGTTATCATTATTATCATTATTATTATTATTTACTTTCAGATACTTTGACCAGACAGCATATTCATTTGCTTCATTGAATCACTTGCATAATTTGCTATTATACTCTCGAAGCCATGGAGCTCGGGGTCAGTGGTGATGATGAAGGTTTTGCTGAAGGTGATGGCCAAGTTGATGTACAAATGGAATGCTCACCTGTTGTAGACCTGGAAGGTAAGCCAGTTGTTTAAAAGAAAAGAAAAAGTTTATATTTTAGATGAATTATCTTTCATCTTATTTTGAAAATCTGGATGACAGGACCTTCTCTGAATAGAAAAACTATTTTCTGAGTATATATCCTATTCAGTCACATGCAAATTGGATGCATAAGGTGCATGATGGGTTTCTTTTACAAACTGCTTGCTTGCTTAAATTGAATAGCTTTTAATTCCAAACCCATCTAATCTTAAATCTCAAGTACTTATATTTTGGCAAAGCTTTTGGTAATGAATTAACCTTCTTATAATTGATTATCTCTCTTATAATAATAACCAATATGTATTTGGTTATTTATTTATATTTATTGCGTCACACACTGAAGACACTAGATTTATTTTTTATTTTTAGGTCAAATGTTATTACTTGTATTTATTATCCTTATTTCATTTTTTAATACAAGTTTACTATGTTTTTTTATTATTTTATTAACATTTTTATGTTGTCATTGTTGACACCACGGGCATGCTAGACAGTTTATAATTTTGTCCATGGAAACTTTTGATTATTTACAGGGCTCTATGAACAAAATTTACCTTTAGTTGACCTTTGACAACTAAATATTTTCATCTACTAGCCAAACCCATGAAAACTTAGTTACTATTTAAGAAAATATAATCTATTTCACTTTGAACTACTTTTTCTTCTGTAAAATAATGACTGTGATTGTTATTTTCGAGGAGGTAGTATGAGTGGTGACGTCACATATTTGAGAATATTCTTGGGTTCATAAAAAGAGATGATTTATTTTGACACCCTGAGACAGAAGGATCGACTCCGGAAAGATAGAGTTGTCAGCCGAGCAGAAGGTGGCAGAGCCCAGAACAGTTAAGATCAGCGCATGCAAATGACTTTGACATCCAGCGAGAGTGAACTTTTTAAAATATAAACACTCACTGATCACATAAGCTATGCTGAAAAAAAACAAACTATGTGAGTGATTTTCAACACCGTGAGCTGAAACAATTAAAAACAAAAAATACATTTTTCTCTTCCAAATATCTTGTTTCGACTGTTTTTTTTGTGAATTAATTTTTTTTTTATTAAATTAAAACATGGTGGCTTTTTTCCTATGGTACACTTCCGCATAAAAATTTGTTGAATTGCTCTAGGCTTGTTTTAAACAACCTTGTTAAAAAAATAGAATATATTGTTCTATTTCTATTTTATTAAACTTTTTATTGTTTAAATAATTTGACTTTGCTCAATTTTAAGAAACTAATGGTTGAAAAGATGTTTTTCATTCAGTATTTGGAAGATTGTCTGTGAGAAAAAAACAGTCTCCAAAAAATAAGTATTTTATTATTTTTAGTTGCCACTTGGAAAAATCATTCGCAAATGAGTGTTTCACTCGCAACGTAGAGTCCTGATTTTTTATTGTTTCTAACTGGATTTCTTTACTTTACTTTTCATGTGGTAACATAACCACATATTTAAAACCAAGTGTTGCATGATACTTTGGTATATTTATCTATTTTTTCAATGGCTACTTTGAAAACAAGATTGTTGTCATCTGGTAATTTGTCATTTATTTTTTTGTTTTACAAAAATATAAGGTTCTTAAATGTACATTCTTCAGAAATTCTTTGCTTTGATACATTATAGAATTGAATACATTTTCCTTGGCAAAACTTAGATTTTTTTCTGGGTTTTTTTCATCTGTAGATGAATTGCTTGAAGGTCCTCGAAATAATACAGTTTATTATGCGATTCCCTCAACAAATACAGATGAAGACAAACAGGGGAAAAATTTCACAAAAGATGAAGTGGAAGAAATGATGAAGTCAGATGCCTATCAACGAAAGATTGCAACTTGTCACTTGTAAGTAAAATGCTCATACTAATTGTATAAATGCAGGTTGACAAGAAAGCCCTTTTTTCTATGGAGTTTGTGCCGTAACTGTTTGATGTAATGTAATCAAAGTTAATTCTAGATTGTTTTAAACACTGTTTCCCATTTACTATTTGCAGGAGTTAACTTTATCAGTTGGAAGAAAAAGTGGTAGGTAATTCAGTTTAGGAAACTGAATTACCTCTTTTTCTAAAAGAGAGAGAGATAGTCAGGATATATAAAGAAAAACATGATAGGAATTATTATTGTTATAAGATGGTTTTTATTTCATAGTTCATACATTCTATCTAAGAATTTGCTTGACCAGTGTTAAAATATTAAGAGGATTTGGATTCTATCTGAGAGCCAACTTAACAGCTTGCATGATATTACCATTCCATAATAATCGATGCATATTTTTCTTCCATGAATATAATCTAGTTCTGTAATGAAGATTGCTACATTAATATCTAAATTTTTTATATCTCTTAAGGTGTGGCAAATGCTGGTTCAATAATTCCTTCACTGCTGATTGCTGTGAGTGTGGTGGTTTTCCACTCCACAGGCCTTGTCCTATATGCCAAGGTGAATGTAACCAAATATGGACACGCAATATCAGATCGGTAAGAAATTTTTTAGGATTTTATATTCTACTGATTTTATTATATTGAAGTTAAAATATTCAATTGGTCACAATTGGTATTTTGATGATGTTTAGTTGTTATTATTTTAAAAGGTTAAAAATTCTAAGAACCTCTAAATTCACTTGGTAAAAAAATGTGCTGGCTGATATGTTAATTCTGAAGCTAAGATATAGTCCATGGACAAGGATAATGATTTGGGTATGTTATAAAAGGTTAAGAAGATTACAGGTAGACCTGAAAATAAATATTATTACCAAATAGATTAGATTGATACTACAAATATCACATATTACAAAAAACATAATTTTATGTCTGAATTTGTTAGATGAGTTCACGTTCAATCCTGGCTACAAGCAGAAATAGCTAAGATCACCTAACATGCTGGTCTAAACATGATTGTGACAATAAAGATGAAAATAGAAGTCCAAATGATTGGAATAATAATTAAATTAATAAAGAATTTTAACTACTTTACTAGCAGACTATAATAGGATCATTTTGTTTAATATCAAATCAGATTTATGGTCATTTAACCTACAAACAGATTTACAATGTTCTTAGTTGTTATCCATGAATCAAAATTACAATTGTCTACAGACTTTATAAATGCTCCCTATATCAGTTTAAAAGTTCTTTTGAAGTTGAAATTGAAATGTCTTAATCACTTAATTTGCATTTTCAACAAGTATTTTTATAAAATATATTTATTAGTAAATTAAGATATTTTTTTAATTATGTTGAAGTTAATTCTGAAAACTATTAGATCATCTCATAAGTCCTTCTGAATTTTGTCTTTTTTTAAAAAGTTGAACATAATTTAAAGAATATTGTATATCTAATGAAGCTGAACATTATTTTTATGTGTAGATACATTTAAACTGATGAAATTTTATTTTATGGCACAATAAAATCTATATTTGTTTTGCATAAACCCAGCTAACATGGAAGTACCCAAGAATCATTTGAGGCACATAATGCTTCATGAGTTTAAGAAAAGGAATTAGGCAGCTGAATCGGCTCAAAACATTCATTCAGTTTATGAAGAGGAATGTGTGGACTTGAATATTTTTTGCGAAATTCAGTGGTGGCAATTTTACTCATAGAGATGAAGGTTGAACCGGACATCTAGTTGAGTTTGATGATAAGCTTCTTGAAGCAGTTCCTAAAGAGAACCATGCTTTATCGGTTAAAGAATTGGCAAAAATGAGTTCAAACCATGGAACTGTTGATATTCATCTTCAATAGCTTACAAAAGTTCCTAGACTTGTAAAATGGGTGCCTTGTGAATTGTCTAAAAACAATCTCAAATTCCGAGTTAACATCTGATTATCTTCGCATTCTCACTAACTTGTTTCACCTTTTTTTGGATAGGCTTGTGACTAGCAATGAAAAATGGATCTTTTATAGAAATATTAAGTGCCATAGTCAGTGGTTTGGTAAAGGTGAAAGCCCTCAGCCACAGCTGAGAATGGAACTTCATTGGAAAAAGGTTCTTTCAATCTGGTGCAGTTGTCAAGGAATAATTCACTTTGAACTGTTACCTCTTAATGCTGAGATCTATTGTCAGAAATTAGAGCATTTAAACCAAGTTTTGAGGAGAAAAAGACCTGCCTTAGTGAATTGAAATGGGTGATATTTTATCAAAACAATGAGCGACCTCACACATCAAGCTCAAAGAACTTGGTTGGGAAAAAAATTTCTTGTCTACCTTATTCTCCTGATTTAGCGCCTGCAGACTACGATTTGATTTGTGAGTTACAAAACTATCAGGGAAGTCGATTTGGGCCAGTGGATAGGCAGTCCGTCTTCAGAATCGTTGTACTCTAGTTCAAATCCCAGTTGTTCAATTTGCGTTCATATTAGGGCTAATACCCTTGGGAATGGTATGAATCTCCACTTTTCCTCAAACTATGGGTTAAATAGTTAAAATTCTGTTATTCAAAAAACTTAGTGTGGAAAAAAAAACGTTTACCAAAAATGATTGTTCTCTGCATTAAATGACCTAAAAAGGTTGATATGCTGTAAAACACAAACAAACAAAACTATTTAGAAGAAATAGCTTTTGTAACAGAGGAAGTGGTTAATTTATGAGTTCTTTGAATCAAGGCCAAAATAATTTTATGATAAAGGAATTAAGCTTTTTAATAGATGGAAGTATTCAGAGAAACTACAATGATGATTGAATCTTTTTAAATAAATAAAATATTTGGTTACTTACTTGCTTTATTTATTTAAAATCTGGACAGAATTTATGGGATGACCTAATAATGTTAAAGGCCAATGTTCTTTTGTAAAACATTTTAGAAGAATAGCTCCTATGCTCCTTGAAGTGATGGGTTAAAATAGTACTATTATTGTTCTTTTAACAATATGCTATCTTCTCTAACTTATGCATTTTATCTATTTAATGAATTTACCAATATCTATTTAATCTATTCTTATTCTATCTAATTAATGTATTTTATCCACTGTCTAAAACTAATTTATAAAACAAAAAAAACAAAGATTGACAATTTTTTAAAAAAGTGTTGAAATTTTAGATAGGAATACATTTTGTTTTCTGTTACTTGACATATCTTTTCATATTTATCTTTTCAGTCTCACACATATCACCAAGCATACTGGGATGGAACCTGTAAACTCCCTCCTGATGTGCAGCGAGCATATTTTTTGCGTAATGTTGTTGACAGTTCCGAACAGACCCTTGCTGAAGGAATGCAAGATCTGTCAACATGTTAATAAGAGAGAAAAAAAAAAAGTAGTTAACCAAATGGATAAGGAGATGTGGGGGGGGGGTAGCTGTATGGACCCTTTGTGAAATCAGTTGCTCAACAACCATTGGATGATTCTCCCTCTTCAACTTTTGCATTGGAAAGGGGGAACCACAGGACATGATTTCTCCCCTAAGGACCAGATAGCAGAGGAAATCTGCTTGTTTAGAATTTACAAAAAAAAAATAATAAATCGAAAAACATTTGACACAAAAAACAGTTTTCTTTAATTCTGAACCTGTGAAAAAATATATCTAAAAACAATTTAATCCCCACTCGATATTTTTTTTATCTCTACCTTCCTTAAACAGTTTGGTCTCCCATTCTCCCCCATCCCAAATAAACTTTTTTTTAATTTATTTCATTTCAGTATGAAGAAGGTAATGAAAGGACAGCAAACTTTTTTAAATAAGAGAACTGTGTTTTAATGCTTGCTTCATTTGATGTGTATGTAGGTTTTATTTTATATTTGCCTTCAACAGGCTTCAACATCAAATACAATATTGGTTCATTAAATAATAACACAATCTATCTCTCATTTTATATATATATATATATATATATATAAAAATACACATTTGTATAAAGTGCTTAAATGGTAATTGATTTTAAAATTTAAAACTGAATGAAAAACTACAACCCAAAACTCAGAATTTGGTTGGAAACATTTTTGGGTTTTACTAAATAAAACTCAAATTCTTAAATTCATCAATTTAATATCATCAAGGTGTAGGTTATTCATTAATTAGATTAAAAGAGATAAAAGACTAATTAGCATTCTACATTAAGATCTGGTATTATTTTATTCATAGAATGAAATGTAAAATGACTAAAATATGATTATATACTTTTGTAGCCTTATACACCCAGTCTTCTATTAATATAAATATTAGATGTTGGACAAAGACTGTAATCAATGAAAGAATTGAAAAGATGGACATGTACTAAGTGAATTTTTAATTGGGGAATATTTGAGGCTGGAAAATGTCACTGAATAGACTTATGATAGTAGAAAATATGTTAACTGTTTTCTACTCGATAATATTGATATGTGCATTTATATTTTTAACATAGTCTTTTTATTAAAGGAAAAAAAAAAAAGCAAACATGATATCATTGCTATTGTAAATTTTTAATAAACCACAATAATCTAAAAGATAAACAAATTTGTATTTGATATAATGTTTCACTTTTTATGTGCCTCACCAGATACTGAATGACAAAATTCGAGACATTTTAAAAATTGTTCCCAAGTTAAATTTATTCATTAGAAGTATTGCCTGACCTTGCTCTTGGGTTGCTTTGATGTTCCCTTTGTGTTCATTATGATCTGTGGTTTTTGTAATTCCAATATTTTCTTTCTAAGAAAACTGCTGTAATATTTTGAAAGCCGGAAATTATTTTTGTATACTTTGATTATTAGCACCAAAATGTCCAACATAGCCTTCATGCAGTGGATGCTATGAGCCTGCAGCAATCCAAGGTTTCAAGTTTGACCCTTTACCAGCTCAAAACCAAATCTATTTTTTTCCACGAGTCTGGCTATCCTGTATTCCAAATTTCAAATATACCTGCCCAAAATTGGCAAAGTGATTTGGTAGAGACTGTTCCTCAGACACACAGTCACTTTCATAAATATGTAAGATTGAATTCATGTTGAAAAAGAAGTTCAGGTATTCTAAAAATATGGAATCAAAAATATATTTATGATCCTTACTAAAAGCCTTTATATATGTATAATTGGCATTTCATATGTGCTATAAGAATACCACTTTGTTTTACCCTGTAGATGTTAATTGGTTTTTAACTCTCAATATCCTATGAAGCTTTTATAAAAAGTGAAACCTAAAACTTTTTTATTTTTGTTTTTTGCTCACTGAATTTTGAATTTCTTTGCATTTTAAATTTATTTTCTCTTCCTTTTAATTCTGAATGTAGTAGACATTGAATCAGCAGCGTTTGGTGACTGACAATTACTTGCCTATGTGTTCACCATTCATTAATTAAGAGGTGGGTAAATCTACTTGGGACAGTGGATAGGCAGGTGGACGTGAGTTTGAATCCCAGTCTTTCTGTTTACGTTCACATTTGGACTAATACTCTGGAGAACTGTATAAATCTCCACAATCCCTCCCCTCCAACTATGGATTAAATAGTGCACATTTTGTTTTTCAAAAATAAAACTGTGAACAAAAAGAATATTTATCAAAAATCATTGTTCTCTGCATAAAATGACCAGAAAAGGTTTATATGCTGTAAAACAAAATAAACAATCAATTGAGAGCTGTTTGACTAATGCATAAATGGAAAAGTTGACACGCTGATCTATTGATTTTGTTTATTATTTACTCTGCTAACGCTCTAATGACCAATTTTGAACATTCCTCACCGAAGCAGGATCGAACTCTATAGATGTAAGAGCAATTAAAACTTTAATGCTCTATATATGTGTCATTATAATTACAAATATAAACCACAAAAAATTCTATCCATTGAAAATGAAAACTGACAAAGACTTTTATACAAGGATAACATTTGCTGAAATTTAAAAACTGAGACACAATTGAAATTTTGACCATGAAAAATTTGTGGTGCCTTATTTACCTTGGTGGTATAAACCCATGTTTATTTTGCTTAATGGTTAATCTAGAATAACTATAGAAGTATATGTCCTATGTGAATGTTTGCGTGTCATATATATATATATATAAATATATATATATAAAATGTACACTCACATATTAGAAAGTAAAAGTAATTTTTGTTCAGGCTCGTTCAAAAAGTTATTATGAACTTATGATTTCAAGGTTAAACTGAGCAAGACTAGCTCATAAATCAATTTCATAGAAATTTGCATTAGGTGTTTATTGGCTTTCTGGATGCATTGTGGTAGGAAACGATCTGAAAGGTCTATATCACTCTAGGTTTTTAATTCTGTGACCAACACGTGGAAAAAAGAAAATAGGCAAACAAATGCCAATAATCTACTGAATGTCATATTATTCCCCCTACATGCACAAATGTTGCACATTTGAGAGAATCTAATGATAACACAAGCTGTAATAGAACCGTCATTGATAGCAGTAAATATTGTTGAAGTGAATAAAAAAACTGAACTGTTATTGGTTGATTTTTGGATAAAATTTCAGCAAATAATTTGTGGATTGACATTAAAATTATCAATTAATTAATTTAACCAAATTTCGAATGAATAATGAAACTTATTGAACGCATTTAATTTTTTTTTCAATCCCTAAGTGATTTTAGTTTAAAGAAATGTGCAAGTTGTTTATAGAAATTTGTCTTGGAAGATATCAAAAGAAAAACATACCTACCCAAACACCTGCACTTTTTTATGTTTGCATTTGAAGTTATTCTCCCGAGGGTCTTCGCGAATCAATGTTGAATCTCCAGGTTTTACAGTATTAGATAATTCATGAAAGAACTGTCATGTAACCAAGCCCTTAACTAAGAACAATGTTGCTGTTCATCCCATTCTGTCCGCCCGAATATTGTGACTTCTATTCTCATCTGTATTGTTACATTCAAGATATTTTCACCTTCAGACTTTGGCTTAGTTTTAGCTCGCAGAGTAGTCCATTCGAGCGGAAGAGCAAACGGTGCAGCTATGGCACCACAGAAAGCTTCAGCGCAAGATGCTGCTACATCAAACAGGACAGCTTTAGCATGCCAAATGTCTTCTGCACAAGGAGCAGCTACAACAAATGTTTTAGCTGCTGTGCTTGGGTTTGCATCAGTGTATGGAGTAGCCTCATCAAATGTGTCAGCCTTAGCTCAGGCATTGGCACAAGCAAATAAGCTATATTCAACTAGTGGAGCGGCCATAACTGACGGAAGAGCCATATCAAATAGTGTAGCTTCAGCAAGCGCCCAAGCATCATCATATAAGGTAGCCGCACCAAATAGTGGGGCAATCTCTGCACAAGGAGCAGCCTTAACTTATGGGACAACCACATTAAATGGGGTAGCTTCAGCTCGAAGAGAAGCGTCATCCAATGGGGTGGTCTCTGCACGAGGAGCAGCCTTAGCCCATGGGGCAGCCACATCGAACAGGGTAGCGTCAGCTCGCGGGGAAGCATCATCCAATGGGGCAGTCTCTGCGCGTGGGGCAGCTTTAGCACATGTGGCAGCCACATCGAACGAGGCAGCTTTAGATCGCGAGAAGCGTCATCCATTGGGTTGATTTCTGCCCATGGGGAAGCTTTAGCCCATGAGGCAGCCACATCGAACAGGGTAGCGTCAGCTCGCGGGGAAACATCATCCAATGGGGCAGCTTTAGCACATGGGACAGCTACATCAAACGGGGCAGCTTCACCTCGTGGTGAGGCGTCATCCAATAGGGATGTGTCAGTGCATGGGGAAGATTTAGCTCATGGGACAGCTACATCGAATGGGTCAGCTTCACCTCGTGGTGAGGCGTCATCCAATAGGACAGTCCCCGCGCGTGGGGCAGCTTTAGTACAAGGGGAAATCACCTTAAACATAGCAACTTCAAGTTAGTAATATTAGTAATAAAAAAATTGAGTTTTTTTTGTTTTGGTTGCATTTATTATTCTCTTACTTTTGTCCATCAACACTATACCTTCAAAATATTACCATGCATCTATACTTTCAAAACAAAAACAATTTTCTGTATTCTGAAAATTGAATACTAAATGATTATTGAGTTCTGGGACTATTTTCCTTGTCTTTATTATTGTTCTCTTCACAGTTTTTCGGCAGATAAATTCTTCGGCTTTCTTTAGATGATCGAACAAAGGAAACGCAAACGTGGTGATGATTACAATAATAAAGATTCGGACAACTATCCGAAAACTCAATACATAAATTATCAAACCCCTTCTCCGGGATCTCGAAAAATGGGTTAGCTTATTGTATAGAACTGTGACTGTCTCTTAATTTATGAAAAAAAAAAAAAAGAATCAGAACCACAATAACTTTTGAATTTTCAGACTACTGCAAGGGTATTTATTTATTAAAAAAAAAAAAACCAATAAAATATGCACAGGGACTTTGTAAACATACTGAACAAGAAATTCTTTTGGATTTAATATTACCATGTATTACATCTTTGAACTTTTATTAAAAAATTTAAAAATACAGAAGGGAAGTCCCCATAGCCAAGTTTATTTGTTTTTTTTAGTCTGTTTTACGGCATATCAGCCATTTCAGTCACGTAATCACAACAATCATTAAACAATCATTTTTGATAAACGTTCCTTTGTCAACACAGTTTTTTTATTAATAACAGATTTACGATTTATCCGTGGCTGGAGTGAGTATGGGATTCATATATTTTCTAAGGGGGTTACTCCGAATGCGAACGTGACGGCGCGAATAGGATTCGAATTCGCGTCGCGTACTGCAATTTCCAAATCTAAGTGTCTATCCACCCCACCATCTCAAGTGTACTCTTCCACCATCTCAAGTGGACTCTTCCTTCCACCGTCCCCTAGCCTGGCGGTTTAGCCATTTCGGACTGAAGAATCGCAATACGCAAGTTCAAATTTTTAAAATCCCAGTCGTTCCGTTGCGTTAACATTCTGACTACTACTGTTGGAAAATGACTATTTCTGGTCTGCCTTTCTGCTGTGGGTTAAATAGTGAAACCAATGATCTATTAATAAATTGAAGAGCTCAGTTGCAAAAACCGATAAACGCCATCTCAGTCAAAATTAAGCTGAGTATGATATGCTTGCTCTGCCTTACTTTGTCTAACTTTTATTGTCATAATCATTTGTGTGAAAAAAATTGACAGCAACTGTTACGTAATCCAAAATGCATACTTTAATTGGATTGATTTCCCAGATTTTCACTGGCCAAAAAATCACAATTTAAAATGGCTAATTTGAATATATCTGTTTTTGAAAATTAGCTCTTCAATTATTTCCCCATGAAAGACGTTTATCAAAATTAATCAATGTTAGCATCAAATGACCCAAAAGTTAATATGCGTGAAAAATAATTTTTAGAGAAATCAATTTGGTTCAGTAATTTCTTTTTATTTTTCATGTTAATAACCAACTTTCTCGTTGAAACGAGATTATAAATTGATCACTTGAAAGTATGCATGGATTTGTGTTTTTTTTTTATTGAGAGGTTTGGATTGGCGTGGTTTTTTTTTCAAGCAACTTTTGTTCCATTTAATGCCAAAAACAACTATTTTTTATTAACCCTTCGAATCATGAAAAGCCGATATATTGGGCATGGCGAGTGGCGACTGAGCAAAAAAGACAACACAACTGATACTTCGGCTCTCCATGGTCCTTTAATACAGGGATGTCAAACTCAAATACACAGTGGGCAAGCCAAAATTTGAAATTGAACAAAGCCGCGGGCCAAGGTTGAGCAAATGGATCTCTCAATATGGACCCAAACAAGTTTTGATTTAATAATAAATATTGAACAGGCAAGGCTTATATGACTTAAAAGTACAAGCGAGCAAAATTGAGTTGGTAATAATAATAAGAAAATATATCAATGGCATATTAAATAGAATTTAAATAATAATTGAATACCTCCTTTCTGAGGTAAATGCCAAAATTAGCTTGGTACACAGGCTAATAAATCATGAAATAAACTGTGAATAAACCATTCAGGTCTTGAAGTAACAAGAAAAGGTGCATAGAAAACTTATTTATTGGTCATTTTGCGGATCTACTCCTAACATTAATTTGAAATTGCCTTGCGGGCCAAATATAATTAAACTGCAGGTCAGATTTTGACACCTCTGCTCTTTGATTGGCCATATCCGTAAATTATTAAAATTTTGCTGAATTGCGTATCGTCTATTTTGCCAGTTACCCGTTTTCGTTTTTACGTCAGAGTCCAAAGGGTTAATAAACGTGTTCCTTCTTTGCCAAAAACACGTTCTTGGTCAACCTGTATCCGTAAGAAATATGGGTTGGGATGGCGATTGAATCCTTTGGAAGTGGTATCAACCCGAAATGTGAACGCAACAGGACGAATTTTAACTTGTGTATTACGAGCACGTGTCCATCATAGCGCGACGTTTTCTTTGCTTTTTCTTTCTATTTTTGTGTATGCGTGCGTGTATGCCTGCGTGTGTGTGCGCACACGCACGCTTATTATTCCCATGACACGTTTTAAGGCCTAATTCTACGATGATAATGATGATGATGATGATGATGATGATGATAATAACAATAATAATAATCTGGAAACTCATTTTTTGAATGAGTTTAATGAACAAAAGAAAATAAAAATCCCCAAAACAGCTGATTCCAGCAAATAGAAAACATGTGCTCGACTTCCCAGAAACATTCTAGAATACCTCACCCAACCCCACCCAACAAAAAAAAGAACAAAAGAAAAAAATCCACAAAGAACAAAAACAAAACAGAAACCAAAAATATTAAAAAAACAAACAAAAATATACACCAACCCCAAACAATAAAATAACCCCCCCCAAATAAAACAAACAAACAAAAAACACAACCTCCACAAAGAAAAACAAACATTAAAAAAAGAAAAAAGAAAACCGAATAATCATAGTATGAAAGAATAACAGTTTTAATAAAACCGATAATATGTGTTTGCTGGCTGTTGCAGTGTACTCACTGTACTGTTGGTTGTTGTGTACTTGTATACTGTTGTTGTTGTGCTGCATACGAGGTAACCGGTTAAAAATTTGAATTAAAACCAATAACACGATTTATTACTGATCGAAATTTGATTGGTTTTATAACGTTTGATTTTCCAAAGCCTTTTATTCTTTCTGTCTATTTTCAAAGCAGCAGTTAGTATTATTGTTATCAATGATAAAAATGAATAAATGTTCCATCCACAATTCATCATCATCACCCAAAAAAAAAAAAAAAAAATGGATTTGAAATTCAGCAGCAATTTATGGATAGTATTGGATCAAATCGGAGGTAAATGTTTACTTCAAGCGAATAGTTAGTCTCTAATCCTTGCTTTGACTGGTGGTGGTTATAGTTTTAAAAATGACACCGTTACATCATCTATCACGTGATTAAAATTTCAATTGGTTGCACGACGAGTTTGAATTGCTTCCACGTGTTACAATTACAAAAATTTATTTTCAATAACTTTTTTTTTCACTAGCTCTTTTTTGTTTTTAAATTCTATATTTCTTTTTTTTTGTGTTTCATCAATCATATTAGCTTCTTAACGGTAAACCTGGTAACGATGTCATCTTTAAAACTATCCCAACCAGTTAATGCAAAGGTTAAAGACTACGTATCTGTTCGCTTGAAGTAAACATCTGCCAAACCGGACACCTCACTCACCACTACCGATAATTCAATAATCCAAATGCCTCGTTGCTAATGAGCAATAACAGCCTAACTTACAGGTGTCGGACCAAACGAAGAGAAGAGTCCTCGATCACAGATATACGTTCCTTTTGTCTCTGGGCACCCACCATCGCCAGTAGTTACGCAGCCGCTTCTTGGACCAAATTACAAATTTCATAGTAACCGGTTAGACCCAAATCCACGTTATCGGCTACCAACTCTTGGGTCAAGTTACAAGATAGTGTTTTTACAAGATCCTAGTGACCACGGACGGCACCAGATATAACGTAACCCTTGGTAGGGGGGTACGTTACAAAGTTCATCAATCTTGGAACAGCAAGAGTTAAACACCATGTATAGCAATAGCATTCCACAGTTAAACCCTTTTCATCATCAGCGACAATCACTCGGGGGTTTTACTGCTAAAAAATACCCTTTCATTGCAAGAGTACATAAATATGACCCAATGTCGAATAGCAGTTCTCTGTGCCCGAGTAGGTGAATTATTTCGCTTTACTTGCTATATAACACACAAATATTAGTCTGTATTAAATAGCAGTCCTATGCTCAACTGGATAATTTATGTTTACCAGCCATAGAGCACATAAATATGATTTGTGTCAAATCGCAGTTTTATGTTCAGCAGAATATCTGATTAAAAATATTAACTGTTTGGGATCCATTTGTAGCTTGTATTGTAAACATTGGAATAGGTTTAGCTATTCATGGTGTTTGGTGGTTGATTTTTTTTACAGAATATAACTCTTTTTGGTCATTTAATACCGAGATTAATTATCACTTTTTTTTTAAAATAAACGACTTTGATTCGTCAAGACGTTGTTTATAAATCAAATTGCACTGTTTAATCGACTGCTGAAAGGATTGAGGAGATTCAAACCTATCCCAATAGTATTAGCCCAACTGGGAACCATTTGAATTTGAAACAGTGTTTTACGATTCTGAGTGTTTTATCGACCGAAACGCTGTGAAGGTAACAATGATAAGGATGAGGACGACAGTCCGAAAAATGGGTTCGGTACGATTCGGCGCGGCCGTTTCGGCGCGAGAACTATTCGGCGCGGCCCTTTCGGCGCTGGACCGTTCGGCGCGGTATCGCCGGTGTATAGATGTAAATGTTTGAATTAAAGATTAGAATATAAATACGGCATTTTTCATAATCTTATAATTTTTTTAACTCTAGCTAAATTGTTTAAAGTAAATAAGGACTTGTTAA
>JAYKTE010089942.1:0-14017 GCA_036873565.1 Xipholeptos notoides
AAGAATGAACAGATATAGTAGTCTTCATAACTTTTAAAAATCATTGAGCTTTTGAAGTCTCTCCTAAAATGGATATGATATCGATATATATATATATATATATATACACACACACACACACACACACACACACACACACACAATGGAACCTACATACTGACAGTATTATAAGTGAATAAACCATATTTATTTTTGAATAACAGATTTATATGCAAATCTCCAAATTATTTTTGGTGTTATTTAAAAATGAATACAATTTATTCACTTATATATATTATATGTTGATTAGTATTCTCTACCCAGGTTTCATTATCAGGATCATCAGGAGAATAGCTATTTTTAGAGGATCTTAACCATGGGGAAATTTAGAAATTACGACATGGTTAAGGCCTAAGCCTATATATATGTATACATATATATATATATAATATCAAAATGCATATACTCAAAATATGATGGGATGATGATGATGATGGTGATTCTCCCTTTTCCCAAAATGCTGTTTTATCATTTACTTACTAATTTATTTATTTATTCTTTTATATGTCAGTTCTTATTTTTTGTATATAATTTTCTTTTATCTTTACATTCATTAGTAGTATTTTTTAATATTTACTTTCATCTATTTTTTATAAATATTTCCTTCCAAATCAGCCAGAGATTTGATATCTATTTTAAAGAACTATATGTGAATCACAATTATCAATATATATTTATTTAGGCACCATTTTTCATCCACATGTCGAAAAGGACATCTTCTGTTTACTTATTTTTTCTTTGCTTTTATTTTTATTCACTTAGATAAAAATTACAATGAAAATAAATAAATGGATTACAAAATCTTTCCGTGAAACGTATGAAAAACTTATCTTAATAACAATCAGAACTGTATTACACCCCCCCCCCACATGAAGATCGACTTGGAGGAGTCTGAAAGTACTAAGGATTACGGAACATATTAAAAAAACATTCAAGCTTGATGCAAAAACACTCACTTAGCAGCTATTTTCTGACTAAAAACCAAATTAAATTTGTTCCACAGGTTTGAATACCCTCATGTATAAAATTTTAAGTATCTAGACCAAAAATTGGCAAAGTAATTAGTGGGTCTGTAGTCATGAAGCTTTTAAACAATTCTTCCGGTGGTAGACTGTAAGAGTGTGTAAAATTTTGTTTTAATTGGACCATTCCTTCTAGAAGCTGATTTTTTTCAATTATCGATTTTATTTATACTTATCAGGGGTATTCCAAAACAACATCTATCTAAGAACACTCCCAGGCACATAAAATGCAACTGTAAATTTGAAAGAAAATCGGCCCAGCTGTTTCAAAGCCCATAAGAACTGCACAGATGGACATACACACAAAGTTCCATTTATATATAAGTTTAGATATATATATATATAACCTAAATGAATCAAGACAATATGATTTTTCTCTATTTAACTCCTTTCCTTGATTAATAAAGTCAGTAGGTTATGTTCATTTTGGGGATTATACTTTTGTACAGAAAAATGGTTCCTGGCATTAAAATGACCATAAAGTTTGATATGCTATTGAACAAAATAACCAAACAAAAGAAAAGCATTTGTATAAAAAAATGGTTCCTAGCATTAAAGGACAATAAAGATTGATATGCCATTAAACAAAACAAAGTAACTTAACAAAAAAAGATATTTATAGAAAAATTGAAAAAATCAATCTAACCTAACAAATGAAAAACATTTATATAGAAATAACTAAAGAAGAATATTTGCAGAGGAAAATGCTTCCTCTCATTAAATGATCACAAAGGTTGATATGCCATTTAACAAATTAACCTATCCTAACAAAAAAAGGATATTTGTACAGAAAAACAGTTCCTGGTATTAAATGACCATAAAGATTGATATATCATTAAAGAAATTAACCTAATCACTAAAATAAAATACTATGTAAAAGAAAATTAATTTGATATTTTCTGGACATTAATATACACCAGTGCTTTCTGCCACTTTTTTTTTTTTTTAAATTGAATACCTCAATTGATCGAAGCTGTTGTGGCTGTATCATTTCCATCAACAGAACACAGTAGTTGTTGGGGAGGCAGGCAGGTTCATTCTCTATCCCTCACAGAACATGCATGCATGGCTGACCTTATTTTATAAGCATATGCGCATAGATCTGACACTTTCAAAAATTGTGTGGGTGGGAAGGACAGTCAGCGGTTAAGAAATTTGGGGTTGTTTTGATGGATTTTTTTCTTTTTTTTTGATTGAATGAAGCTGGAAAATTGCAGTGTTTTAATGTACAAACTTGGTTAGTATCATTATCATTGTTGTTTCTATCACTGTTATCTTTAGTTTTGATGTACAAACTTGGTTATTTTTATTATCTTATCCTCATCATTGTTATTATAATTAATCATTATCATCAATATTATTTTTATCATTACTTATTATTGTCATCATTATTACTATTATCATTATTATTATTATTCCTACCATTATCATGATTATAATCATTGTTTTTTATCATTGCCATTATTATTGCTAATTTTTTATTAGTATCATCATTATCATAAGCAATTGTGTATCCGTGAGAGAGACAGCTATATATGATTAGATATTAGAGATTTTCATCATTTTACTTAGTGTATTGTGTGTAAGGTATGTTATTTTAGAGGCTGTTTACAATGGCACTAAAATATGAATAAAACTCACCTAAAAAGGATTTAAAATTGTATTTATGTTCCTTTTAATTAGGATTTTATTTCTTTGTAAGATTAAAAATTTTTTAATTATTTTCCTTGTTTTAATTTATTTATGGCTCTGTAAATAGCCTTTCAAATTATTCGTCTGTCTATGCATGCTATCTATCTATCTATCTCACACTATTTATGTCTGTCCGTCTCTTTCTGTAACTGACTGTCTGTCTTTCTCGACTAACTGTCTCTCTGTCTGTCTGTCTCTATAACTGACTCTGTCTGTCTCTATAACTTACTGTCCGTCTCTCTTTGTCTGTCTGTCTCTTTGACTATCTCTCTCTCTCTCTCTCTCTCTCTTTGACTGTCTGTCTGTCTGTCTCTCTCTCTCTCTCTTTCTGTCTGTCTCTCTCTCTCTCTCTTTGACTGTCTGTCTGTCTGTCTCTCTCTCTCTCTTTGACTGTCTGTCTGTCTGTCTCTCTCTCTTTCTTTGACTGTCTGTCTGTCTCTCTCTCTCTCTTTGACTGTCTGTCTGTCTCTCTCTCTTTGACTGTCTCTCTCACTCTTTGACTGTCTGTCTGTCTCTCTCTCTCTTTGACTGTCTGTCTGTCTCTCTCTCTCTTTGACTGTCTGTCTGTCTGTCTCTCTCTTTGACTGTCTGTCTCTGTCTGTCTGTCTGTCTCTGTCTGTCTCTGACTGTCTGTCTGTCTGTCTCTGACTGTCTGTCTGTCTGTCTCTGACTGTCTGTCTGTCTGTCTCACTTTGACTGACTGTCTGTCTGTCACTCTCTCTTTGACTGACTGTCTGTCTGTCACTCTCTCTTTGACTGACTGTCTGTCTGTCACTCTCTCTTTGATTGTGTGTCACTCTCTCTCTCTCTGTGTCACTCTCTCTCCCTTTTATTGTGTCACTCTCTCTCTCTTTTTCTCTCTCCCTTTGATTGTCTGACTGTCACTGTCTTTCTCTCTTTGATTGTCTGACTATCACTCTCTCTCTCTCTCTCCCTCTGATACCAAGTCATAAGTAACAGGAGAAGAGTCTACCTACCATGGGTTGAATAGAGGGTTTAGTTCAAAGTTTTGTGAAAGTTCCTGATTACAATATGAAGATTCTTAAGTTCGATCACCTGAAGAATGTTGAAATGTTGTGAAGAAAGGGTTAAGTTCAAAATTCTGTGAAAGTTCTTGATTGCAGCATGAAGTTTCTTAAGTTTGATTAATTTAATAAAGTTGAAATTTTATGTTGAATAAAGTGTGAGTATACACACAGGTAGGTGTATGTGTATACATACAGGTGTGTATGTGTGTGTGTGTCTACTTTCTAGTAAAAACATGTACATGCAGATATGCCTAACTATGTAATTGTGTTTTGTTTGTGTGTGTGTGTGTGTGTGTGTGTATGTCTGTCTATAAATGTATTTTTTAGTATGTGTGTGTTTGTATGAGTCTGTAAATTTTCCATGCTTATTACCAGCATTAAATGACTGTAAAGGTAGATATGCTATTAAACAAAATAAACAAACCTAATGAAAGACATTTATATAGAAAAATAATTCCTGGCATCAAATGACCATAAAGATTCATATCTAATTAAACCAAATGACCTCATACTACAAAAAAATTATTTGTATTGTAAAATGGTTTCTACCATTAAAGGACCATAAAAGTTAATATATTATGCTATTAGTTTAAAGTATTTAACATATCTATACTTATTAATAAATGGAACTTTACTCTGAAACAGCTGAACTGATTTTCTCAAATTACACAGATGTATTTCATGTATCTGAGAGTATTCTTAGCTAGGTCTTGTCTTGTAATACCCCCAATAATTATTGAAAATTGATAATAAAAAGAATCAGCTATTAAAAAGAAATATGATTAAGAATAAAACTGTAAAATTGCTGTTGGACAGTCATTAACACTATTTTTTTCACACCATGTGGTCTGAAAGTTTGAATCCCACTTCAGGTTTAGAATGTTAACAATATTGCATGTCACCGATGAGATCCAATAAGATCGAAACGGCAGTTTGGCACTGTTAAAAGTTATACAAGATTTTGCTTTGAATCATAATTTTGTAGTTTTATTTGAATACATATATATTTTTGACCATACAAAAAATTTTCTGAGTTGTGCAGCCAACGCCAAGCTATTTTGTGAATATAAATATAAAAAGTGTCCATGGAATATAGACTTATTCCTAGGGAATATACTCACAAATTATTTTGTTGACAAGGAAGTTCTTGTGTTTTTTATTCTTTAAATTAAGATATACATATCTTGGCTCAAACAAAAAGTTTATTGATGAAGTTGCTGAAGGCGTTTTGGATATTGCTTAGGTTTTTTAAGCATTTCTTATGTAGACAGTTGTGGAGATACTTGAAAGAGTGGTAGTCAGTAGGTGAGAGGTTGTAGTGTATAGTGGATGAGGCAGAGTCTCGTCCTATTCGTTCAACTTCTGCAGTGTCGGTTTAGCAATGTGCGGTCAGGCGTTGTTGTAAAGGAGGATTGGGCCTTTTCTTTTGACTAATGTTGGGTGTTGTTGTCGCAGTTTCTGATGCATCTCATCCATTGTTGACAATACTTCTCTGCTGTAATGGTTTTGCCCGCATTCAAAAAACTAATGGATGAGACTGGTTACAGACCACCAAAAATTCAACATGACCATATTTTGGTGCAACTCTGGCTTTGGGAAGTGTTGTGGAGCTTTGTCGGTGTCTAACCACTGAACTGAGTGTCTCCGGTTGTTGTTCCATCGGAAGTCAATCGGAAGTTTCTGGTCAAGAAACGGGTTGGTCTTGTTGCGTAAAAGAAGGGAAGATGACACTTCATAATGGCATTGCCTTTGGTTGTTATTCAATTCGTGAGGTACTCTTTTATCAAGCTTTTTGTTGTTCAAAGTCGTTGGAAATCATATACGTTACGTTCAATTCAAAAGCAGATTCTCGAACAGTTGTATTTGGATTGGCTTCGACTAAGGATCTTAATTGATTGTTATCAACACCTGATGGCCGACCACTATGCTCATCATCTTCAAGACTTATTGCTGCCACAAAATTTCTTAAACCCCCATTGTAATGTGCATTCAGTAGTGGTTCCTCGGCCAAATGCTTCATTGATATTGCAAGCTGTTTTAGTAGCTTTTCAGCCTAGCTTGAATTGAATTAAGAAAATTTTGCGAATTTGCTTTCCTTTCATCTTGTATTCAACATTCTGAAAAGAAAACATAATTGTTTTAAAAATGATTGTAATTTAAACGATTAGATAGAGCAAAAAACACTCTTTAAAATGATATATAAAGTATAGGTATTATGAAAACTTATTTGAAAATACATCATTTGAAATCAAATTAAAAATTTTGCAAGAACTTTCTTGTCAACCTAATGACATGTAGAAACAGAAATATAAAAATCTGTATTGGGGTTGCTAATTTCTATTTGATAAAGTCTGGGGTTGCTAATTTCTATTTGATAAAGTCTAGGGTTGCTAATCATTACTTGGAAAAGTCTGGAGTTTACCTAATCCTCAAGTTCTTTGCATGAATATTCATAGCTTTTTGTACATTTTTGCCCTACAGCTATAGTTTTTCCCTATATTTTTATCTATATATTTTAATACTCTCATAGTTTTTTTCCTATTGCTTTTTTACCTTATAATTTGTTTTTTCATCGTGAAGGTTTTTTGTATTTAATAGTTTTTACCTTCTATTCTGTAATTCTTTTTACTTTATTGATTTTTTTTCGTTCAGATTTATTTACACTTAGTTTTTGTTTTTTTTTACCATATAATGTTTTATCCTATTGTTTTTTTTTGTTTTTTTTTACTTCATATTTTTTTTATTCTTATAGAACTTATTTTGTGACAATGATGACAGCAGCATTATTTAAAAACCTGATACTAAAAGCTGCTGCTGAATTAAAACAAAAACCTTTGAAATGAATAAAATAAGATTTGTGTAAGAAGCTAGGGGCGTTGGTGTGTGCAGGGAGGGGGAAATAAAACAAAAATTAGTTAATTTGACAAAAGAAGTAAATGAATAAAAAGAATAAATTAACATTCTTAGAAAAACCTTGGAAAAAGCAGAACAATAAAAAAAAAAATAAAAAAAATAAAAAAAAAGGGAGAAAAGAATTTAAATGAGATTGGAAGTTCTTGAGAGAAAGAGAAAGAATATTGAAGTAAAAGAGAAAGAGAAAAGGAAAGAGTATGAGCGGATGAAGGAGGAAAGAAACAGTGATGTGGGGTTTATAGTAGGTGAGAGTTCTTCAAGGTTTATTGGAAAAAAATTTAAATGAAGCCTAAATTTTGAGGTGAACATAAAGTTGTATCTATTAAAACTCGCTTCTGCTATTGATGCTTTAGCCCCCTCATTTTATTTTCTCCTCTTTCTACAAAAGAAAAAGAACAGATTACTATCAAATAGTCAGGCCCAAGTAAACTACAGCACAGTAGTAAGTTAAAAATGATAAAATGGTAACTTGCAGGAGCAATTGAAGTAAAAATAATACTCTATGTTGAATATCTATAAATTTCTTGGTACTAAGATAAAATTGGATACATATAATACAATAATGTTGTCTGGATATGTGTAAATTATATTGTAGTGTAAGTTAAAATAAAAATAATACAATGTTGACTTGCTGGACTTATTTAAATATCATGATACTGTTAGTTAAAATAGCATAAAGAATACAAGGAGAGTTTTTTAAATCAATGAAATTAAGTTTGGACCATGAAATCGTATTAAACAAGTTTGAATTCCAGTCAAAACCATTGCATTCACTTTCAGTTGCCTCGTGCAGATGAAGCTCGTCAACTCTGGGAAGTAACCCATCTAGGCATAGGTATAACACTGATTCTAAAAACTGGTAGATGAAGCCTGTCAAATCAATGAGAGTAACTCATCTAGAGGCAGGGCAACACTAATTTTTTTAAAAGTCATAGAATGTAATAAGCTTGTGAAACTGACCTTGTGCCTAACTCGGTTTAGTGCTTGACCAAGTATAAGATCCTCCATTCCGGTCCATGGCAGTTTGTTCCTAAGAGGAAGGGTTGATGTTTGTCATTAACAGGGTACATGTCAGCTGGTGTTTAGGTGCTCCTCATGGTCTGGTCCCATTGGCAAACTAGCCATAAAACATTTTTTTTTAAATTTTTTGGAAACCTAGATAGATCCATCCTGCTTAAATAATGTAATAGAACTGCCATTACCTAAAAACTCCAGAGTCAAATACTATGGATCCTAGAGAAAAGGAATAGCATTGCAAACATCATGCAGCTATTTGTAAAACTTTAGATCAACTGAAAGCTAAGTTACAGATGAAATACTTTATAGGTGTATTGTAACACTAACCATTTTTTTTTTTTTTTTTATTACAGAAGTGTTATATAACAACATTTAGGATAAAATCAAATCTTTATTTCTTGCTTTCTTGAATTAAAATAAAAAGCATTTTAAGCGAGTTACATATTTTCAGAATAGAATTATGTTGTACATAAGTATCTATCAATACCAGACAAGAAGTTGGGGGAACCATAGTATTAATAAGAACACGTGTAGTAGTAGTATTAACAGCAGTTGGAACAGTTAACTCAAGACTCACTTCTTTTCTTCTATGATTCATGTTTCTTACTAGATTCTACCTAGACTTGTATTTATAAAGAAAGAAGGGTTCAATATTATAAGGGTAGTTAAGTCCAACTTATTCCTTAGATATTAGCTCAATTTATAGAAGTTTACTCTGACTTTTGGGGTTGAATTTTCATACACCTAAATAATTGGAAGATGAAACTGGCAAAAATGAAAGCACTGGCCACTTTTTGAAAAATTATGTTGAGAGTAGTCAGTCAATGTGTTGACTAATTGTTTAGCTTTCTTATTTTGTATTCAATTTTAAAGAAATTTAAATTACATGCAAGTGGAATAGAGAATCTGTTGAGAAAACCAAATGCACATTTTAAGAATTCCTTGAGAAAAATTTGTTTAAATTATGAACTAAAGATTTCTCTTGGGATTATGAATATGCAGCCTCTACCCACCAACCCAAAACAATCGAATGGGGTCAGTATTCCATTCAGAAACCTCAGATCTTAACAAAGAAGCAAGCAGGCAAAGGGTGAGGAGAGGGGTTAATGACTGAAAGGATAAAAGAAAGGAAGAAAAAAAGAAAAAGAAAAAGAAGACATCTTTGAGAAGAAACAAATTGTTTTTTTTTGGAAAAGAAAAAAAACTCATAAAATTCTAAGATGGTTGGAATTTTTTTCGCCGACATTCCTCGCATTTTTTTGTTGAGAAATTGAGTGCATTTCAATCAGCCCTCATCCATACCACCGTGCTGATAAAAACACAAAATATCAGAACTTGGTAAATATCCCCCACCCAAGGTCAAAGCATGATTTTTGTTTTTCAATCTTCAGAATATAAGATAAAATCACAACCATCAATGAAATTATTCTATTATATTTTTTTATGCATTATTTATTTTCTATAATATTATGCATTATTTATTTTCTATAATATGATGCATTATTTATTTTCTATAATATGCATTATTTATTTTCTATAATATTATGTATTATTTATTTCTATAATATGCATTATTTTTTATAATCTTAGGCATTATTTATTTTTGTATAAGATTATGCATTTTTTATTTTCTATAATATTATGCATTATGTAATAATATGTATTATTTGATATACATATTATGCAATATTTATTGTCTATACTATGCATTATTTATTTTCTGAGATATGCATTACATAGGGTATTCATTAATATGCATAATATTATTCATCATTATGCTTAATATTATTTATTTATATTTTTTTATGTATATTATCTTATGTTGTGCATATATTATTCATTATGTATATATGAAAAGATAAAAACTATTTTAATTCCATTGAATAATGATAGTTATTAAAACAATAGCAAAACATTTTCAATATCTAATGCTACTTCTGTTCACTAAACAACTAATTAAAAATACTTCATTCCAATGGTATAGGCATTAAAAGGTAAGAGCATTTCTAGTTCGAGGAAGTCCACTTGGGACAGTCGAGAGACAGTCGGACTTAGAAATTTTAATACACAACTTCAAATTCTAGTCGTTTGGTTTGCATTCATATTTGGACCAATACTCTTGGGCAGGGTATGAATCCCTCACATTCCCTCTTAGCTATGGGTTGAATTGTGCATATTGTGTTACTCAAAAACTATGTGTGGACAAAAGGGACGTTTCTAAAAAATTATTGTTCTCTGCATTAAATGATCTAAAAAAAGTTGATATGCCATAAAACTAAATAAACAAACACTCTGATTCCAATGAATAATGACATTTATATAAGATAGTAAAATATTTTGAATAGATAATTCATACACCAATTGAAGCATTTCTTTTTTTAACCAGTTGGTGAGTGAACAAAAGTAGCAATAACTATTCCTAATATATTGCTTTATTTTTGAATTCAAATTAACTCTGTGTAGTTGTTGGTTGGTTAATATTAATACATATCAACCTTATAACATTATTCATATTAATACTGAGAATGATTATTTTCTTTTAATAATCATCTTTTTAAAATGATTTTAGAAGATCAGTAATTGGGTTTTTTTAACCATAGCTGGAGGAGGAAAATTTTAGCAATGGTCTCTTCCATAAGTGTAATAGATAGAAAATTGACATAATGGGCCAATTGGGATTTGAACTTGTATGCTACAACCACTGAGTTGAAACCTTTAACCCTCACTCCCACAAAAATGTTACCTGCTTGGGAAATGTAGTAATTTCTGAGATTACAGTTATTCTGGGTGGGAGTGGAGCCATGGAGGTTGGGCATGTTTTTTTATCATTATTAATTTATAGATATATAGATTATTTCTTTTGTACTACTAGGATCTTTTAGATTTTTAATAAATCAAGTTGTTAAACAAATCTTTGAGCATTCCTTAACTACTGCAACAGTGAATTTTTTTTTTAGATTTTTTATAGCTAAGTGTCTTTTTTGGGGGTTTTTTCCCATGTATTTTTTGTTAATTGCTTGACTTCCCTTCCTCAATTTATGCCCCTTCCAATATTTTTTTATAACCAAATGAAATTTTTCCATAGAAAACTACTCCTTTTTTTTGTGAAAATTAATAATTACTTTAGAAAACTGAGCAGACAAAATTGTAACATGTGCAAGTTCAAATTCCTAAATTTTTAAATGGATGGATTTCAAAGTGTCCCCAATTTGCAAAATAGCTTTGTCATCAGTGTATGTTATGGTTTTACAATTTCTAGAAATAAGATACAATTGCAAGATAAAACGTGGAGGGGTGGTAGAAGCTTGGACTCTGGAATCATATTATTCGAGTTCAAATCCCAGTCAAAACCGTTTCATTTACTTTCAGCTGCCTGGCAGATGAAACTCATTAACTTGGAAGAGTAACTTGTCTAGGCATAAGGATAACACTGATTCCAAAAACCTGAGTAGATAAGGCCTGTCAAGTCAATGTGAGTAAATTCATGTAGATAAAGAGCAAAGCTGATTACAAAATGCGTGGGAATATGATGAGCACTAAAAACTAGCCTTGTGCCTAACTTGGTTTGGTGCTTGACTAAGTATATATAGATATTTACAAGATAAAAAAGACCTGCATTTGTCAAAATCCTGTAGATTAGACTTAATAACTTGTTTTTTTAGACTGTTGTCCTCATCTGTATTGTTTTTACTCCACAATATTTTAGCTGATGCACACTCCAGCCTTCTTCAGGTGACTCTGGTTGAATTCTAGAAACTTCTTGAGCCTTCATGGAACTTTGAACTGAACCCTACGAGGGTAGATTATTGTAATTCCATTCATTCAGACAGGAGTGAAACCCTGGTCTTTTAGATAATTTTTACTTAGAATTATGTATATCTTTTAATATACATCAATGGAATCTAGTCTTTTCATACAAATATTATCATTGCACACAAATGTACTATGTGGTATCCTGAGAAAGTAGAAGTTATTATTACAAGGTTATCTAAAAATGAATTGTTGAGAGTTCTGACTTCACTTGCTTGTTCCTTAGAAATCCCTAACAGTGTGTACTTTGGTTATTGTTGTAAAAACTACCTGTGACTCCTGTGTATATGCCAACAAAATTCTATAGGTTTGATATGTGACACCTTCTGGGGTCACATTTCATTGAAGTTAAGGATTCCAAAAAACTATGTCTAGCCTTATCTAAGCAAATTCAGGCAAGTTTTTCTACAATTAAATTTGTCAAGAAACTGACTTTTCTCAACTAACTTTATTTATTGTTCATTGGTTGTTGTTGTTTTTCTACTTAAATGTTGAAAAACCTGAACTGCCTTTAAATAGATTAAGAATGACATGTCTTAGTTGTTTAATTTTTTGTGTATTTTTATTTTTTATTCTTTCTTTTGTTTTTGTTGGTTAGAGGGGGGTATTTTTTCTGTTGAAATTTCTCATTTGTGATCTGTTAATTTTTATTTTTCTTCCACTTTTCTTTTCCACGCGTATGTGTGTGTTTTCATGATTCATTCTTAGAGTGAACTTTTTCCTTTTTTTAATCTTTTTTGTTTAGACCTTCTAGCTGTAACTTTTAAAAAGTTTTATTTTATTGGCTTTGATTCTCAACACTATAAAAAAGAAACCTGTTCTACTTTTATATTATCTGCTATTTTTTCAATTTATTTTCTGTTTTTATCGTCTCTTTGAAAAATCTACATTTCATTTATGTCATTCTTTCCTGTTGTTTTTTTTAACAATAGCAGTTTATGCTTTTTTTTCTTATAAGCCTGTAAATTATATATTACTCTGACAAACACTCATTATAACTAGTGTTCATCATGCCTGTTAAAAATAACTAGTTTTAAAAATAATAAAATAAATTTTATCTTTAAATCTTGCATTTTTTTTCATAGAATTCATTTCAAACTAAATTTGATACATAAATTAATAAAACAAACTATTTTAAATAATCATGTATCATAAAAATCTTCTTTGGGGCCAGATGATTGGGGCTGAGGAGAAAATTGAAAGGGCTTTATTTACTTCAAAAGTGCTTTCTTCTTGCCCTTTCAAAGCTGAGAGGGGGGTGCATCTTCATTCTTCTGGTGTCTGGAAACGAAAGATGATGGATCATGAAGATATAGGGAATGAAGTTTTCATTGATATTTATTTAGAGATGTTAATCGCTTGAGTCATTTTGCCCTCTCTGCCTAAAACTGGCCGGCCCTTGCTTATATAACATCGGAAACCTACAAGGTTTGCCGTAGGAATTCAGCAACTCTTGCTAGCCATAACTGAGTGAATGATAATATTGCATCATCAATATTGTTACAATTATTCTACTTAGTTATCGAAAATCTAGTTTGTATGCCTGAGTTTTAAGATTGATTGATTGTTTAGTTTTACAGCATATCAACCTTTTTCAGTCATTTAATGCCGAGAATGATAATTTTTATCAAACATCTTTTTTTTAGTAATCACATTGTTTTAAATTACACAAGTTATATAATCTAATCCATAGCTGGAAGGAATATGGGAATTCAAACCTTTCCCAAGGGTCTTAGCCCACAGGTGAACATAATGGAAGAACTGTGGTCCGAACTTGCGCATTACAATTCCAATCCAGGTTTTAAGTGCAGAAAATAAATGTATAATATATACAGAACTGGTGGGTCAGTTGTTAAAGTATCAGAAAATCAAGATGAAAATGAAAACAATATAATTGTCTAGAGTTTGAGTCCTAAATAAATGACAGTCTTTATTAAATAGTATAAATGATACTTCAGACTATACACACTTCATTTCTCATCTTTGTTACCCTTACTTACAGTGTTTTGGCCAATTTTCTTTTTGACCTTCTTCAGCTATTACTAAAACTCACAAACCTTCCTGTGAAACTTAGGAATGTTTTTAGAATGGCAAAATCAGACTTTTAATTCAATCCACTTGGGTATACTGTTCACATTCCATAAGGTTTATTTGGTTTTGTGTCATTAGACATTGATTTGAAAATTGCATGTTTAATCCCCACTGCAGGCAAGTAGTGGATTCAATAAAGACTTATCCTTTTGTTCTTGCAACAGGGCTCTACAGACAAATTTACTTTTAGTTGACCTTTGACAACTAAATATTTTCATTAACTAGCCAAACAGAAAAGTTACTAGCCAAACCCATCAGATGATATTTCACTCCAACCTTATGAATAACCAATAACAGGGCTCTGAGTTTTCTATTTGGCTAGTAACTGAAAATATTTAGTTGTCAAAGGTCAACTAAAATTAAATTTGTCCGTAGAGCCCTGTTATTGGTTTATTCATAAGATTA